>ML110907.1:16271-26533 GCA_003697995.1 Taxidea taxus jeffersonii | reverse complement strand
GTCCATAGGCTGGTTGTACGTGGTGGGGAGCATATGTCTGTGAACCCCTCTGAAATTGAAGGCGAAATTTTATGTGTATTTGTTTTTCTGGGCTGAGGTTCTGATGGGAGCTATGGATTTTCAAAAGGGCTGTGCACAATGGGTTTTAAACCATTGTTATTGGATGTTGCTAATAGGCCATTGTGGGACTGTGTTTTCCTACTCACCTCACTCCTTAGTTCCTGTGGGATATGTCTGATGGGGTAACAGCCATTCCCTTATTCTCTCTTTCCCCTTCTCCAACATGGAAGTAAAGACTGTTTCAGACCTCATTGTTGAGGATGTCTGGGTTGTCCCCAGATACCTCTGGAAGTCACGTGGAGTAGCATGAGCCAGTCACGGAAAGTCCACTTGCAGAAGGGGGTGGAATTTTGGCTTGGGTGCCGGTACTTTCCTGCATTTGATGTGTTGTTCACCCATCTCTACAACCGCTAAGTGGTGGAGAAAGGCTGGGTTGAGTGGTCTTTTCCTGTACCTTTGTGGGAAGGTACATTGGTGTCACAGTGGTTGACACTGTCTTACCAACACTGCCTGGGTCATGGGTCTTCTGTGATAGGCCAAGTTAAGCATGAACTGCAACGTTCAAGTTCAGAAAGCTGAACAAAGCCATACATAGCTTTTTCAGACAACTAAGGGGAACTTAATGCAAATGTTCATAATGGTGAGAGATTCCAATGCTGTCTTGTTAGTTTTGCATATATGTTAGAATTGACTTTTTTCATATTACATGTTGTATCACATTGAAAAATTGGCTCTACAGAAATGTCTTGCTTCACTGAGCTCTGTGTTTTCAGTTGATGGCTTTTGTTCTTGGCAATAGTATAATTGTGTCTGTATGTAGTAAGCATTTTTTAATTAAATTTTCAAACATTTTATTGTTTTGCAGGTCTTTGAACAGAGCAAGAGAGATTAAAATTTGGTCTGCAGAATCATGTAATTTATTCAATCATGTATATTGTCTTAGTATTAAGATATTTCATCTCTAGCTTAAAAAAAAACCAGAGCTTGAAAATACACACTTTAAAATAACAGTGTGCTAAACTAAGAATTTTCCAAGTAGAACTTATTAGGATTTTGGTTTTAAAATTTAACTCAGGGTCGCCTGGGTGGCTCACTGGATTAAAGCCTCTGCCTTCGGTTCAGGTCATGATCTCAGGGTGCTGGGATCGAGCCCCGTGTCGGGCTCTCTGCTTGGCGGGTAGCCTGCTTCCTCCTCTCTCTCTGCCTGCCTCTCTGCCTACTTGTGATCTCTGTCAAAAAAATAAATAAAATCTTTAAAAAAAAACAAAAATTTAACTCAATTATGTAATTGAGCCTGACTCACATGCCATGGTCCACAAGAAATCAAGTCATACTTAAGACTTTGTCTTACTTTTCTAGCTATCTGTATACTTTCTAGAAGGAAACCTTTTGCTGTGGTGATCATTTGAGTCTTTGGGCTTCAGTGGCCTGTTTAGTGCTAAACAGTAGACACTTCCCATCCCCATCCCAAGTTGACATATAAACACAAAAGATTACTAAATTTCTGAAACTGGTCAGTATCAACGATTTTATCTTACAATGCATATCCTTTTTCTTTTCATTATTTCACTATCTTCCCTTCTCAAAACAAAAATTCAAACTTCTAGTTTAAATATAATAAATATACAACAAACAAATAATATATAAATATAAAATATAAATAAATATATATGTGTAATATATATTTTATTTTATCATTTTCAGCCTTAATATTTTGATACTTAAAAAGGTTAAAGCAATAGATTATTGAGTGAACTATTTTCCTAAATAAAATTTTTATTTTTCTTGTTCTCACACCTACTCTCTGTCTCTCCCTCCCCCCCTCTCCAGCTGGTTGTCCTTATGTGGGATGACTAGTTCATTTTGGTTAAATACCTGCTTTTCTGACCATGGTAATTGAATGTATTGCTTAAATTTAAGACTTATTCTCTCTCCAAGAAATTACAGCTTTAGTATCATTTTTATGGTGACCTTTAAAGACCATATTACAGTTTCCTTAGTGGCCTTTTAAAGTTAGCAAATGTCCTTGGATACTGTCCTTGGTGGCCAGGGAAGTTAGCAAACATTTGTGCACAGGATCTGAATGAAATCTGGTTGTGGTTAAAGTAATTTGAATGCACTGGGGCCTCCCATTCACCCATTTCTGCTCTGCTGCTTTTGTATATCTTGAATCAGTGCTTTTTATTTCCAATAATCTTCCTTTCTACTCTGTCTTCCCTTCGCATTTAGTTCTCATGTTGATTTCTTTTCGTTTCATTCCTGCGGGCCTTCGTGGGAATTTGTATGTGTACAAGAGAGGCTTGTTCAGAGAACTTCCTCTGGGCACTGGTGTTGCGCTTGCACTTGGGTTATTTTGCAGATTAAAAAGGAAGAGGACAGAGGTGGAGCCAAATGTGCCTGCAGCATAGCCACAGGATTCGCTTGAAGTGTAGTTTTTAGCAGCACATAGATTCATAGTCTGATAGAACTTAAGACCTGGAAGAGGAACCATGTAGGTCGTACAGACCTTGTCTGCTCTTCTTACTTTGAAGATGAGAAAAACGAAGGCCAGGATTAGGGAAGTGGCTTGCCCAGAGACATGCTTCTGATGATGACATCAAGAACGTGGTTCACTTCAATGCTTGTTTTGTGGGATCAGAATTTCTCTCCTATTTGATAAAGCTAAGAAGGAGGCCAAAAGGTACAATGAAGTTATTAAAAGAAGAACCAACATACTTAGTCACCTTTTATTTTAGGCATTTGATGTATAGTCCCTGCGAATCTGGTTTTGGTTTGCTTTTACCTCTGGCATGACACCATACCTTTTACGTGGAATCTCATGGGGGTCAGAGAACATGGAAAGTACCTTCTCCTGATACGTTCCCTCAGCAGCCCCACGGTATTTGAAAAAAATGGGCACACCCACATCCATACCATTACCTTTATTTAAAGAGAAAAAAAGGAGTAAGAAATGACCATTGGGTGAATTATTTGTTAATACTGTGCACCAGTGGTGTAGTTTGAGAATGAGAACAGCTAACTTTTGGGAGAGCTCATATTTCACATGTGTCCTTTTTCACAACAGTCTTTTGAGGTGAGTTCTCTCACTGTCCTTTTTGTGGTGGTTGAATTTAAGTGGTTAAATTGAGGCTCCGAGAGCTACAGTTATTTCCACGGCCACACACAGGGCTAATGAGGGCTGGAACGAGGAGTCATTAAAACCCGACCTTGTAACTTCGGGGTCCCTGCTCTAGCCCCGGCGCTCTGTAGCCGCGTCACCCATACCGCCGGTGTCCTGATGTCGTAGGCAGGGAGTCATTCCAGCAGAAGGCATGGATTGAGCCAATCACAGGTGTAAAAGCATAGGCTAGTGTTGGTCAAGCGTTTGGACTGAAGTGGGGGGATATATAGAGGAATCATGGAATGCAGGCTAGTGTGGTGGGTCAGGTCCACATACAGACGTCGCTGCTTATTTGGGAGCCATTAAAGGGTTTCAGTGAGGTGGGGGAGGGCGGGGATGGCAGGTTGCCCGCCCCCGTCTGCTGCTCTCAGTAACCCTCCTTCATCTTTCTCTTACTCCTGCTCGCCTCTTCTTCCTCTTTCCCCCTGCTGTGCCGAGCCTTGTACCAGGAGCTGGGGTGTCCAAGGAATTGGGAATGGGAGTATCTCAGGTCATTAGCTTAATTCCTGACTTGTTGCTAATCTTACTAACTCCTTCCTCTGTTTTCTTGCGCCTGGAGCCTGTGTCTGGTGTGCAGGTCGGGCTGTGCAGCCCTGTGGAGGCAGTATAGGGAATTGGGGGTCTGATTACACTTTATGTGTACTTCGGCCAGTTTCCTCGTTTTCCGCTCTGGGCGTCTCCTGTACCCTGAGAAATGCTTGGCACTGCCAGTTCCTGAGCCCCTCTGGGGTTTTCTGCAGGTTTAGCGTCTTAGCCGCCCAGCCCGTGTTCCTCTGCTGGCATCGAGGCTTTCCTGTCCTCAGTCATTTACTGTTTCTTTGTCCCTTTTTGGACTGTTTGGACCTTCACATGTCTTGTGGTTTTAGCAAAGATAGGGTTGGTATTTCTGTTTCTCCTTGTCGAGTTGTGGCTTATCTTGAGGGGTAAAGGAGATATCTTTTTTCCAGTCCTTGTCTGGCAGCTAGTGGGCCTTTCTTTCCTTTTCTCTCACACAGTATATTCTTGTTCACTCACTAGATGAAACTAGAGACCTCAGGAATCTACCGCATAAGTCCCAACCAAGTCGTTCACAGTGGCAGCGCTTCATGTATGGGAGAGGAGGGACGAGCTCCATGAGGGGGGCGGGCGTGTCAGGGAGCAGGAAGAGCTTCGGGAGGGTTTTTAGCTTTGGGGACTTAAATGAGTGATGGTCTCCTGTCCTCGTTTTTAAAGTAGTGATTGTAAAATTTGCCTGTGACATAATAAAGCACGTGGCCTGCATTCCTGTGTACTTTTATTAGTACAGTCTCCATTCTTGGAACTTGATAGCATCGGGACAGGGCTTCATTGATAAGATACATGCTAAGATACATGCTTACGAATGTAGCTGAGCTCACATTCATAGGTGTTCAAGTTCAAGGGGCCTCAGAGCCACGCAGCCAGTGGAGTAGTGATGTGAAAGTGTCACATTTAAATTAAGAAGCTTTGAAGCGAAATGACAGAAGCATGAGCATCCAAGGTTTAAGATCCATATTTTATCAGATCATCATCATGTAATATGAAAAAAGCTACACTTTCAGTGTCTGATAATTTTTTTAAGCAAGTGCATATTGTAATGGGAGGGAAATGTCAGTGCAACACATTTTTGAAATGTCTGATTTGGTGTGATTTCAGTGAGGAGGACATGTATCGTGACGCGGAAGAAATAGAAAAGGAGAAAGAATTACTTACACATGAAAGAGGGTTATCAGGTATGTTTGGAATTGTTTTATTCACCGAGTTCTTACTATTTATTGTAGGAAATGCAGTAAGTCGATACAGCCATTTTCATAAAATGCTGAGATGTGCTTCCTGGGAAACATTCTCATGCGTGTGGTCTTAGCTGCATCTGATTATTCATTCTGCTGAGATTTGTTTGGGGAATACTGTTTCCTCAGGTTTTAAAATCGTAATGCAGACCTTCTCCCTGTGTTCTGTACATTCACATCATTTTTGCCCCTGTGAGCATTTGTTCACTCTCTTGACGCCACCCTCCAGTTCCGTGATTTCCGTCATATTCTTAGAGGGAGAGTTTGGAGTTGAAACGCACCTTTCACATTTCAAGTGGAAGGACTTCTTGGGAAGCTGGCTCCGTGAGTCTTTGCACGCAGATGGCCGTGTGAATTTGACTGCGGTGTATGAAAGGATGACCCTAGGATCAGTAGCGGGAGTTCTCTCTCGTTTCATGACCTTTTATCCATGTTTCTGCTCAGTCAGGCCTGCTCTTCCCCGCCAACCCCGCAGATCCCGCACCCGTGGGCCCGTTGCTGCTAGGAGGAGGCGGGTCCCCTGGCTGCCTCCACTGCAGGGAGGGCCGGCTGGGCTGTCTGGGGAGAAGAGCCCCCCTCGCTTCCCTGGCTGGCTCGGGCTGGAGCTGAGGGGGATGCTGTGCTTGGGTGTCCGCCATAAATGACGCACGAGTGGCATTTTCTCTCACTACCGGTGTAACGTCCGTGTTCTGGTTCGTTCTGAGCACTAGCTTGTGTTTGGTTTACGGTTCACAAAAGTATTGTGTGTGTGTAGTTAGGAACAGATGATACAAAGTAGGCTTTTGGGTCATTTTCAGGTTTTTCTTGAGTCATCCTCACAGTGACTTGGCGGAACTCTTGACTGGGGTAGCCCCCGCGGACCAGCTTCTCTGTAGTTGTCCCGTCAGGAGTGTTCCTGGGCCACCTGTCCTGGTTCCCCCATGGAGCCGCAGAGGATGCTCGGCTTCCGCTGCCACCATCGCACCCCGTTCGTGACGACCTTGGAGTCCTTGTTAGTCATAGCCCTGAGGAGAAAGTGCTCCCTCCGTCGCCGTGTGTCCTGCTGCCTTCGCAGGGACCTCTTGCTTTCTCTGTCACTCTGCTGTGGTTCGCCCTATCCCCGGGGGAAGCCCTCCCTCCGCAGGTGTCTCAGCGGCTGGGAGAGCTGTGTCATTTCCAGCTTTCGTCCGAGGTTGCACCTCAGCCCTCTGGGGTCATTGCCCTTCCTGAAATAAGTGCTTCTGCAAGGGTCTGTTCGTGGGAAGCTCGGTTTGCAAATTGAGTCTCAGCTTTCTTTTTTAAGAACTCCAGATGAGCAGGTTAATCTTTCCACAGATAAGGTAGCTGACAGTTCTGCACTCAGACTGATCCTTCGTAGATAATGTGTCCGTTTTTTCTGGCTTCTCTTTGTCTTCAGTATTCTGCGGTTTCTTTCTGATGTCTGTTGAGTGTGGACTTTTTTTTTTTTAAGATTTTATTTATTTATTTGACAGGCAGAGATCACAAGTAGGCAGAGAAGCAGAGAGAGAGGAGGAAGCAGGCTGTCCACAGAGCAGAGAGCCCGATACGGGGCTCGATCCCACAATCCTGGGATCATGACCCGAGCAGAAGGCAGCGGCTTTAACCCACTGAGCCACCCAGGCGCCCCTGTTGAGTGTGGACTTTTAAAAGCCTACTGCTTGAGGTCATCTTTTGGAATCCCTCCATGCCTAGTTTTTATTAGTTTAGGAGAATTTGCACCATTATCTTCTTTTTTACTCTCCCTACTTACATGTTTCAGAACTCTAAGTCCATGTTTGCTCTCCTGCTTCAGTCATCCCAGGCTCTTCATGACATGCCCTTTCATAGATACATATTTTTAAATTATTTATTTATTAGGGGCGCCTGCGTGGCTTGGTGGGTTGAGCCTCTGCCTTTGGCTTGGGTCGTGATCTCAGGGTTCTGGGATCGAGCCCCGCATCGGGGGGTCTCTGCTCGGTGGGGAGCCTGCTTCTCCCTTTCTCTCCGCCTGCTTGTGTTCTCTCTTTCTCTGTCAAATAAATAAATAAAATCTTTAAAAAAATTATTTATTTATTTGACAGAGAGAGACACAGCAAGAGAGAGAACACAAGCAGGGAGAGTGGGAGAGGGAGAAGCAGGCTCCCCGCCAAACAGGGAACCCAGTGCAGGGCTTGATCCCCCAACCCTGGGATCATGACCTGAGCCGAAGGCAGATGCTTAACAACTGAGCCACCCAGGCTCCCCTATAGAAAATTTTTTTTTTTTAAAGATTTTATTTATTTATTTGTTAGAGAGAGAGAGAGAGCACAGGCAGACAGAGAGGCAGGCAGAGGCAGAGGGAGAAGCAGGCTCTCTGCCGAGCAAGGAGCCCGATGTGGGACTCGATCCCAGGACGCTGGGATCATGACCTGAGCCGAAGGCAGCCGCTTAACCAACTGAGCCACCCAGGCGTCCCCCCTATAGAAATTTTTATTGTGTAGCCTCTGTTCCATTCTGGGTAGTTTCTTCAGATCTATTCTCTCTCTCTCTCTCTTTTTTTTTTTTTTCTTTTTTGGAGATGTTCTGGGGGCGCCTGGCTGGCCCAGTCCATGGACCTTGTGATTCTTGATCTCAGGGTCATAGGTTTGAGCCCCACATTGGGTGTAGAGATTACGTAAAGTCTTAAAAAAAGAAAAAAAAAAAAAAAAGAAAGAGAAGTGCTGTTTTCTCCAGATTTGCCTGGCTCTCTTTTTGATAGTTTATTGCCCTTTGCTCATGTTTCTTACTTTTATTTCTTTAAGTATTTAAGACCTCCTCCTCTGGGTCTCATAATTTCATTCGCTGAAAATCTTGGCAGGTCTAATTATGCCGGTTGCTGTTTTTGCTTATTTTTCTTTTTTCAGAGTCTGAATTGTAAGCTCAGCTTTTGTGTATCTGCAGAGGGCTTGTGCAGTCTGGCCTGAGTGGGAGAGTTCGGCCTTATTCCTGTTAGGCACCCACCGTGTCACCTACCCTGGGCCACATTATGTCAGTTTCTAAAATTGAGTTTCCAGGGTCTTGTGGCTAGTCTGAATTCCCGTCCTGACCCTGTATGAGAGCCAGCCCGTGGTTATGAATTCTCAGGGAGACTTCCTCTTTCCCAAGCTAGAGCCCAGGCCAAGGCAGAAAGTTTTCTTATGCTCTCTGTTAGTAAAAAAACAGGAAAACAAATAAAACAACAACAACAAACACTCGTCACTAACAAAGATGTCCCAGGGTCAGCAAAACTATGGCTCCCTGGCCAAATTTGATGTGCCACCTGGTTTTAAAATAAAGTTTTCTTGGAACTTCTTTTTTACCTGTTGTCTGTGGTGGCTTTCACACATGGTAAAGTTGACTAGTTGTGACAGAAACCTTTTGGCTCTCAGAGCCTGTGTTATTTACTCTCTGGCCCATTACAGGAAAAGTATGATTCTTGCCCTGGTCCACCCTCTGACCCAGCGTTCTGGCTTTCTGAAGTTCAGTTTTAAGTTCCCATCTTTCCAGGTTCTGAATCCTTGTCTTTGTCACCATACAGTGGTTACAGACCAGACCTCCTGGTTATTTGAGCTCCTGATCACCCCTCTGGTTTTTAGCTTCTCCTTTGGGTTTGTTTTGGTTTTGGAGATTGGGTTTTTTTTTTTTTTTTTTTTTTTGACATTATTAGTGTTCTCTCTTGGAAACAGTGGCAGTCTGCATAGTTGGCATTTAAACGGACGGTCATATACTGTGACTGTCCTGTAATCTAAGCTGTTTGAGGTCAGGGGCTGCTTGTCCTGTGCCTCCATCTTCTATCCTGAAGGAGGGCATGCAGGGGCTGTTGGAGCCCTTCTCCCAAAGAACAGCAGCAGGACGGGATTTGAAGTACCATTTGCGTGCCAGCGGCTGTGCGGGCATGCCATTTCCCCACCCTCGCTGCCTCCTGCAGGCCTCTCATAGCAGGGCTTGTGGCTCGGCCTCCTAACCTGGTGAGGTCCCCTGCCGCCTCCTCTCACTTTTGAGGCGGTGGACCTGCCCATCGTGCCCACGGGCCAGGGCTTACCTTCGTGTGCGCAGGAATGAGGACTGCAGGCCAGGAGAGCCGGAAGGCTGGACTTCACGCTCTCATGAGGTCCTTCCTGAGCTGGAAACGTGCTCTCTGTTCAGGCTCATAACGCCTCCTGGTGGGAAAACATGGCCCAAGTGATGGCCTCAGTTCTGGATGTTTGCTCTTCCTTGTACTCTGTGGGGAGGTGAGTGAGAAGGCAGATGCAAGGAATTCTTCCTTCCACTGAGTAGACCCTAAAAAAAAATGTTTCTTGAGTCTAAACACTGATGGGTCTGTATTTAGGATCGGCTGTGTGGCACCAGTATTTGTGGTCTCTGGATAGTGTGCTTCAAGGGTGTGTTTCACTTGTAAGCGGGTCCTAACTTACGCCACAGAATTGTCTGTAACCTGCGAGGACTTCATGCTCCTTACTCATCCCTGCCTCCATCACACCCTGGCTTGTCAGTGCCCGTGGTCTTTCCTTTTTCAGTTGCTTCCCAGTCTGTCCAGGACAGGGTCTGGGGCTTCACTGCCTTGGTAACCCTGGTTTCTAGCTCAGTGCCTGGCGTATGGCAGACATTCACTAAATATGTGTCGTTAATTTACGTCTTTGCTCAGGAGTAAGTATGTTGTAAGGTACTTCTGTGTTTGTATCTTAATTTCCTTGCTAACATTTACTTCTTCAATAATTTAAAAAGGAAGTCAAGCTATGCCTGAGAATTACTTCACTTTCTTCCTAAAACACACATACCCATGTGCGTGCGTGCATGTAAACCACAAAGTCAACCCCCAAACCTTGTATGTTAAACAAGGAGAATCTAAAGCCCATTTTTTTATTATGTAATTTTTTTGATTGCAAGTTGTATTTTAAATGTCTTACGAGAGTCAAATGAAGTCTGTAGCTCAGCTAACATTTAGAGCTTCATTAATTTCTGGCTTATTAATAGTTTGTAGCCTTTTGGGATGAGGGCAGAGTATAAATAAATAAAGACACATTTTTTTATCATTGTAGGTTTTATCTCTTTGTATAATGGATATAAAAAAACTAAGTGACAATCATTAGGTGCATTTTTTCATAGCTCAGACTCCTGCATGATGGGTTTGAGTGGAATGGTACTCCCTTTGTGTCAGTGAAGTCTCGAGTGCTAAGGACACAGCTGAGACACAGAATAAACCCTTGGCCTCCAAGGAACTCATGCTTTACTGTGTTTGTGGATGTGGGTGTGAGTGGGAGTTTAGGGAGAAGTGGAGA
>ML110907.1:0-11271 GCA_003697995.1 Taxidea taxus jeffersonii | reverse complement strand
GACAGAGATCACAAGTAGGCAGAGAGGCAGGCAGAGAGAAGGGGGAAGCAGGTTCCCTGCTGAGCAGAGAGCCAGATGTGGGGCTCGATCCCAGGACCCTGAGCCGAAGGCAGAGGCTTTAACCCACTGAGCCACCCAGGTGCCCCTAATTTTCGAAGTTTGATTGGCCTCTGAAATAGCACGAGTGATTTATGCATTTGGAAAATGCAGTTCCGGTTGGGTCAGCCATCGCTAGTATTCCGGGGTGACCAGGAGTCCGCCCAAGGGCAAAGGTGTGTCACCGGCCCTTAGTATGTTGCAGCGATTGGAGCGCTGAATGAAACCTCGACTCACACCCACTGAGGTCATCCTATGACTCGAACCTTGAGAACAGCTAATAACGAGGGCCCAGTGCTTAGGCAGAGTCTGCATGGCGCCCACCCAACGATGAGGGCGATGCTCCTTCCTTTGTGTAAGTGCAGGGTAGAAAGCAGACTCTCAGGGGACAGTCACAGCGGAGCAGGAGGAGCAGAAGGGCCCCCAGAACGAGACTAGTGGAGTGCAGGAGGCAGCAGGTTGATCCTGATGCACAAGCTTAATCCCGTGGGAGAAATCCTGTTGTCTAGTGCCTGTGGCCCATTGTATGGTGGCTGTTTTCGGAGGATGCTTCACAGTGGTCCGTTTGGATGGCTGTTCTGAGTGACAGCATGTATGTCACTGAACATTTTCATTTCCTTGTTTCGCTTCCAGACCGAATGACACTTAAATCCACTTTGTAAAGAGTCTGATAGAATTACCCAGACATCTCCTAGCATGTGAACTGTTTTTATTATACCATGGGAACTTGGGATATTTTTTTAAGTTTTTTAAAATACAGAGGTATAAACTTAGTACTTCTCTCTGTTCTTTCCCGTCTCTTCATTAGAGTTAGGGTCACTTTTAATGCAGATTAAACCCCTCAGGATGTTGGTTATCAATAAGTGAGTATTATAACAGTTGTTTAGAAAGGGACATGTAACTCCTGACCTCGGGGTTGGCTAGTGTTTTCATAATATTTGATATATTTTTATCAAATGATAATTTGTAATTATTGGTCTTAATGATTGTTAATCTTATTAATAACCATTAATAAATGATAAGCTTATGTGTTCCTGTGTGTTGTATCTGTTACATATGCTGATGTTTTGTGCAGTATTAACATTTGGTAATTTCTTTAGTAAAGAAAGGAATTAGAATGGCTTATGTGAGGGACTCGGCCAGCCTTGTTTTCATCCTTCCGGTGATCAAGGGCACTTTTTTCCCCATAGGAATAAAGCTTTCCGTACAGTCTGAAGTCAGTAATGACCATTTTGAATTCTTTGATGCTTTTACCCAGGGCTACGAGCAAGTGGCTCAGAAGTTCACCTCCATCAGGCGCGTCCGTGGGGATAACTACTGCGCGCTGAGGGCCACGCTGTTCCAGGCGATGAGCCAGCCGGCGGCACTGCCCCCCTGGCTGCAGGACCCGGAGCTCACGCTGGTACGCTGCTGCTGCAGGTTTGAGTCCACCGTGTTTCCGATGGTTCTTGTGAGAAAGCTCCCTTCTCAGCCGGGGCCGGGTGCCGGTACTGTGCGCAGCGTGACGTCAGCATGTGGCTTGATTTGGTTTTGGGTGGCAGAGATGATTTTGCTTAATAAAGTGACCGAGAATGATTGCAATATCCCAGAAGAGAAACGTGGTAGAATGTATTTGAACGCTTCTGCCGGGTTCGAGAACAGGTGTTCGTAGTCTGTAAAAAGCACTTCGGGGTAGTTTGGCTTAAGTGTTGCTGTCTGCAGTAAGCGGGCTGTACGTTGTTCTTCGGAGAACCTGTCGGGGTTTTAGAATGCACATTCTGTGGTTTCAGCTCCGGTTCAAGAAATGAGCACCTTCTGCATTGTGTTAAGAGGATCGGTGTAGGGCTTCCCGGGAGGTGAGGGTCACGGCATGTGTCTCTTGCCTGGCCTTAGTTTTAAATCGCACGTGTGGTAGTGATGCCCTAGGATGTCGTGTCAGGGTGACTTGTGTCTATGACCTATGTCCGATGAAGTCGCATGATAGGTTGGATGATAGAATATCTCGGAGAGTCTGGTGGGCAGAACCGATAGTAAGACATTCATTGGAAGAAAATTGGAAGTGCTGTACTTAAACACGTGCACACATGCACACACACAACACAGACATTAACAAAACCTGAGTCCTCACTGTGGGAGATCTACAAAGGTCATCAGGGTGAATCGATTGGCAGCTTACAGAGGTCAGCAGGATGAATCAATTGCAAGCTCAGTCCGAGCCCACATGACATGGCTGGCAGTGAGAGTGAAGCCTTGTCTTGAACACTTCTAAACCACAGGCAGTGACTGTGGCATCTTGAACTGGGCTGCTTAGATCCCATCTTGATCCTCGTGCCCATGTCCTCAGTACAGATGGGAGCGTGACCAAGATGATTCCTTTTGTTCAGGAACTGTTGAAGGAGCCGGGGTATTTGCCTGGGATCAAGATGCTTTTAGAGGAAGCTGGTTGCCCTCTAAGCTCGAGATTAGGTACACGAGAGGTCACATGGCCTGAAGGGCACAGGCCATGGAGGCCTTTGCACTCCTATTCTCATGCTGGCCCTTCCGCCGGTCTTCCCTCGGAAAGCCCAACTCTGACAGGGGCCTGAGTGAGTGCGTGATGGCGCAGCGGGACTGGCAGAACCAGGCATGCAGACGCTGGGGTGTGTGGCTAGTGGAGGCCACAGTGTGCCCCATGGTGGCAGGGCACCTGGACCATCTGGTCTCCGGAGTGGGGTCTCCCCATCTCCAGTACTCCTTGTGTGACTGCGATAAGTAACCTCTTTACTGTAAAATATTTATTTGGTAACAACACTCGTGTGAGACAAGCGAATCAAGGGATACTTTATTGCTGCCCAACAAGGCGGTCCTATAGGAATTGGGGGATGAAAGTCATTTCTTACTCATTTTCCTGATACATCAGAGTAAGATGTGTCCTGTCATAGTAGATAAAAGCCTGCGCTCCCTTCAAGCTTAGGCTACACTTTTTGTATTGAAGATGGCATAGGCTTGCCATGGTAAACACTTGGGGCAGAGCCAGTGACAGTGGGTCTGTCTCCATTTGCCCTGATCCTTGATCCTTCCACAATGTCCAGGGCCTCCTCTGACCACTACCCGTGCCCGGCGACAGTCCTCTGTCCTGGTCGGCTGAGAGCACAAGCACCTTTGGTTATTGTGGGTCCATGGAGCTTCTAGAAGTGTGGGGGCGCTGACCACTTCCAGGGACACAGAAAAACAGCTCTCAGCTGGCAGCTTGAAGGGAATCTAATTTTGCACTATTAGGGCCTCCTGAACAGCACTGGCTCTACATTAATCCAGCTCTTCTGCTTTTGGGGTCAGAGAGGTCCTGGGGCACCTGTTTGTGGGTGAGTTTGTGGACTCAGAACCAGCGTCGCCTGGTGGCCTGTAGGCCATGCACTGCTGAGCATCTCTTGGCCTCATCGAGAATTTGGGCAAGCCCACAGAAGCCCTGTTTTGTCACCAAGGCACAGGTGCCCTTTAGCTGGCTGATCCGCTTCTCTTTGCAGATTGAAATGTGTTCCCTGTAGCATTTTGCCATTTTCCCTCTCTTCCAGAATGTTCTTGGTTTCAGAACATTAAAGGGAAAGAGGAAAGCTAGGCTGAGAGAACTTCCCCTTAATCTGAGCTCAGTGGAAGAGACCCTTTTCGTGCCCACACTGGTCTCCTCTGGCCTGGCGTCGTCCGCATCCTGGGAGGTGGAGCTTTGCCCTTGCTGCCCCTCTCGTCTTGCCCTGCTTGGGTTCCCTTGTCCGGGTCCGGGTCCCAGTCTCTGCATTTAACTGCACTTGATCATCTGACCCTGACGCCAGCATTGCAGGTGGCTTGGTCTGACTGTTCTTGAACTTGAGGGCAGCGCCGTGGTCCCTGAGAGGGAGTGTCCGTCAGGGCAGGGATCCTTTGGTTTCCATGCTTACCAGGTTTTGAGTGTCTCTGAGCAGGCGGTACCTGGGACAATGTTTGTTTATTGGAGCTCTTTTTTTATGAGTTATTTTTGGGGACACATCTCTGTTACCCCACAGTCCTTCTAATCATGGTGAGGATATCAAGAGTTGAAGACAACTTCCTGGAGAAAGCAGGTGGTTTTATAATATAGGCACAAATGAAATTCCATCTAAAGCTAATTACCAGCCTTGTTTTTGAAATATTTCCAATCATGGTTTCTTGTTTAAATCTTGTTACCTGCTTAAATCTCTCTCATTCTGACAAAAGCCTTTGCGTGTCGTGGAAGAGTGGGTACGTATGTATGTTCTTTCTACCGTGGCTCTGGAAAGCATTCAGGGTTAGATCTCCTTTTTTTTTTTTCTGAATTAATCATTGCAAATGCATTATTCTTTTCTTATTTCTTTCTCACACCTCATTTTCTGGACTTTCTCCAGGATCTCCACATCTCCCAGAGGCCTACAGCCCCGAGTTAGGTCATTACGGCGGCAACGGTTTCCCCGGTGTGTGGAAGGAATGAGGTCTCAGGGTTTCGCTGTATGTAGTTAGAAGTTGGGGGTCTTCCAAGGGGTGCAGTTGTGTGTTGTGACTGCTGCTGGGGTACACGCAGTGTCACGTGAGGCTCCAGGCTTCTCTCTACCCCACTTCTCAGCGGACGGTCTGGTATTTCCCGCTCCGCACTCTTTGTGCCCGGCTGTGATTTCTGCTTATCGCCACTTGGGGGCATTTTAGGTTCTGGTGATGAAGCTGAGAACCCAACGGAAGGTTCCCCACAGAACCACCCATGTGTTGCCCAGCGGAGCTGGGCTGGTGGTGATAAGACCGGGAGAGCGCAGCCTGGCCCGGACTTAGTGCGAATCCCTGTCACTGTGGCCACTTGCCCTGAAGAGCAGTTACATCCGTGGGTGGTGCTGACTTTGCGGAAACGAGACCACCTTTGTTTCCCAGGACGGCTGCAGGTTGAGAAGGTGAACCTGGAGTCGCCCTTTGTGAAGGGGCCTTTGGAGGCTTAGATTCCCCGGGAACTGGACACAGGTGGCCTTATTTGAAACTATTTTTGACTGTGAGACGAGCCCACGTTCCACGTAGGATGCTATAGAAACGAATTCTTCTCTACTGATCGTTTGACTCAGTGAACTTTCTTTCCCTGTCTGGGTGTTTCAGCAGGGAAGGGACATGCCTGTGCCCAGCCTCATGATGCATTTTCTCCTGACACACCCGGGACTCGGGAGGGGGGGGAGCGGGGGCTGTCGGAGTTCCCATGCTGTCATCTGTCATGTTGTGTCCCAGCTTGCCTTGCAGACTCCAGATTCTGTGGATGATTAGGGGAAAACAAAACAAATCACGGTCCAGGAAAAAAAAAGGAACCGGGGAAGGAGTAGCTCAGCTGTCACTTCTTTAATGAGTGGGGCTCCTGCAGCTGTTAACTCCCTCCCCCCCCCCCCCCCCCCCCCCCCGCTTCCCTGCTGTGGTTTTGTCTCACTGTACTGAAGAGGCAGTTAAACAGTTAAACTAGATACACATTGTTTTTGCGAATATTGAAGGTTTTTTTTTTTTAAAGATTTTATTTATTTATTTGACAGACAGATCACAAGTAGGCAGACAGGCAGGCAGAGAGAGAGAGAGAGGAGGAAGCAGGCTCCCTGCAGAGCAGAGAACCCGATGCGGGACTCGATCCCAGGACCCTGAGATCATGACCTGAGCCTAAGGCAGAGGCTTAACCCACTGAACCACCCAGGCGCCCCAATATTGAAGGTTTTGAGGATATGTGGTGATATTGGAAGTTAGGCTGTATTTTTCTAATCAGGAAAGAGCCAGGTTTTTACTTGATCCTGGACCATCTTGCCTACCCGAAGCGCCTTCCTGAGTCGGGCTTTAGGGAGTAGCAGGGAGGCTGGCCATGACCCCAGTAGCTACCTGGGTGGTTTGTGAAGATGTGGTGGGGACGCTGCCTTAATGTCCCCTCACAAAGTGCTGTGGAATGTTCTGGGTGCGGTCAGAGCTGAGCAAGGTAGATTGTGCCTTTGTTATCTCTCAGCGGAACCACCATTTCTCTCTAGCAGACAAATGTGCGGGAATTAATTCTGGAAACAAAGGTAGGTCTTGTAGGCATTGTGGTTTCTGCGGGATGCTGTCGTGGATTTCCTGGAACGCTAACACCTCTTTTTCTGTCTGTTTCCTGATAATCCAGTTACCGGAAAAGCTCATAAGCAAATACAACTGGATCAAGCAGTGGAAACTTGGACTGAAATTTGAGGGGAAGAGCGAGGACCTGGTTGATAAAATTAAGGAGTCCCTCACATTGCTAAGGAAGAAGGTTTGGAATCTATAGTTTTTTTTGCTCTGAGAAGTGCAAAACTCTCACTCCTGATCGTCCCAGCAGACCACTTCTTAGTCCTCACGGAGTGGATTGCCAAATGCCCATGGCTGATAGTTAGACAACATGACTTAAATGAACGTAAACCCTTCCTGTGAAGTCTTTGGTAAAATCGAGAAATATCGACACCATCTATTATGCTTAGTGAAATGTTTAACTTTCTTAAAAGGAAACCTTAAATGTGGTCTTTGTATTAAGTCATACTAACAAGTTTCAGGGGTAGTCTGTGTTTAGTCTCTATTTCTTAGAGTATTATCAATGACGTGAATGTGTATTTATAATTATGTTCACGTTTTAAGTTTCTGTCCCTGCTTACTAGACTTTTCATTTCTGAATGATTGTCAGAAACCTGTTTTTATTTTTTTTAAGATTTATTTATTTAGATTCAGTAACTTGTCTTTATTATTATTATTTTTTTAAGATTTATTTATTTTAGAGAGAGAGCAGGAATGGAAAGGGGAGAGGGAGAGAGACTCTCAGGCAGACTCCCACACTGAGTATAGAGGCCGAGGCGTGGTGGGGATGAGGGGGCTTGATCTCATGACCCTGAGCTCACGATCGGAGCTGAAACCAAGAATTGGATGCTTAACCGACTGTGCCACCCAGGCATGCCAGTAACTTGTCTTTTGAAAAGTGTCCTGAGGGTTTCTCAAACAGAATTGTAGGGCACACTTGGTCAGCTGATTCCCAGTGATTTGGTTATTAAAATACTCCCTTTCTGGAGTATTCCATGGGTTTTGGAGGTCCTGCTTGGACACTGGCCCACCTGGACTGCTAGGTTGCTTGCCTTCGAAGAGCTTGAAGCTCTCCCACCAGGAACCCCAAGTTGAGAGCCTACTGATTGCTTCTGGCTTTGTGGATGGCGGGGAGCCTGGTAAGGAGGCATCAGGCGGCTTTCAGGAGTCCTTTAGCACTTACCTCGGGTGTTGATCTGTTTCGTCCAGTATGGTCTGCCACCCGGATAGACTTTCAGCTCCATGAGAGTCTGTCCTGCTCCCTCCTTTTCACCCAGTGTCGAGCACCAAGTCTGACACACAATAGGCATTTGGTAAATACATTGTTTAGTGAATGAACTGAGGGCCTTGACTTCCTGGAACCTAGTTTTTATTTACAAACATAAGTGTTTCATGGAAAGTCTAGTGATTAAAAACTTGTGACAGGAGAAGGAAACAGGGATTCTATCCTCTTTGCCTTTTGGAATGGAGCATGGGGTTTACAGGGGCTGGGGACCGCAGGATCTAGGGTAGGTGAGGGCTGAGAGCAGGGCTCTGGCTGTGTGGGTGAACAGGAAGGCTCTTCAGCTCAGCCATTGGTGACAATTTCTTTTATATTCCCTTTAAGATCTTGTGAAATTGTAATTTTTGCTGTGTTAGCTGTGTGTGCTGTACACAGATCCTTATTTTGGGGAATGTTTTAAGTGTTTCCAATTTACAGTAACATTAAAATTACTCATTAGTAATTTAAGCCAGCATTACTAGTACTTCATGTGTGCCAGGCTGTGTACTAAATGTTTCATATGTTATTTAATTCTCCTAACTACCAAGATGTTGCCATATTATCCCCATTTTAAAGATGAGGAAACTAAGGTCCCGATGTCTGTTAATGCCCAGCAAAAGCCACCAGCTGCTCGGTAGCAAGGCCTTCATTCCATCCTGACCCTGTGACTCTAGAGCCATGCTCTTGACTACTGACTGGGTCTACTTCTGGAAAATAAGAGATGCTCCAGCTTTCAACCACATATAGAAGAGCATCCTGTGGTACAGTCATTACCAGTAAAATTCACTGTTGAATTTAGAATTGTAATGGCTTTTTGAGAGGAGCAATAGTTACTGGTTATTCATAAGGACTAGTTCGTGTTGGTATCTCTTATCTTCATTCACTTTTTTTTTTTTTAAAGATTTTATTTATCTGACAGAGATCACAAGTAGGCAGAGAGGCAGGCAGAGAAACAGGGGGAAGCAGGCTCTCTGTTGAGCAGAGAGCCTGATACGGGGCTCGATCACAGGACCCTGAGATCACGACCTGAGCCGAAGGCAGGGGCTTTAACCCGCTGAGCCACCCAGGCCCCCCTTCATTCACTTTAATTTAAAAGCACATACATTTATAGAGTTTTCTCGTTCACTTAAAGTGTTAGCTGTATTCCTAGGACTCTGCTTTGTTCTTAAGCAGGAGTCAATAAAAATTTCCTGAGTAGATGTATTCATTTGAAACTCCATGTATGTTTTTAGGAAGTTAGAAGGATGAGTTTAGTAAACTTAATGTTCAGCAGACCCTCACAATCTTCCTTGCTCATCTTCATTTTTGCAGGTTGGCTTGGTGCTTCTAGGTGGTAAGTGCTCCCGTAAGCCCCTTAAGGGGAGGTATGATTTTAGCTACCCCCCTCCACCCCCAGTTTCACACACAGCCCTCACACATGCACCTTATTCGCTCCTCCGGAAGTTATTTCTGATTGGTCCAGTTTCGTCATCTTGGAAGTTAGGGGAGTTGAAAGCCCCATCCCACGGAATCAGTGCTTCTCCTTAGTGCACTGCACTTTTGTTTCATACTAGGGGGGGGAGAGGCTGAATAAGGAGTTTGGTGGTCTAAGGAGTACCATTGTTTGAGCTAGAAACTTGAATGTTGGGAGCCTTGGTACATGACCCGTGGTCACCTACTTTTGAAGGTAATTTTATGCCCATAGTATGAAATATACCAGGGGTTTTTAGAACAGACGTTTAATTGTTACGTAACTTTCTTGTTGTAGTGGGCAGGCTTGGCGGAACTAAGAACTGCCGAAGCAAGGCAGATAGCTTGTGATGAACTGTTCACAAACGAGGAAGAGGAATATAGCCTCTATGAAGCTGTAAAATTTCTAATGCTAAACAGAGCCATTGAACTATATGATGATAAAGAGAAGGGAAAGGAAGTACCGTTTTTCTCCGTGCTTCTGTTTGCTCGGGACACATCGAATGATCCTGGACAGCTGCTAAGGAACCATCTAAACCAGGTGGGACACACCGGTGGCCTTGAACAGGTGAGTTGTGCCTTTGCACATGTATTAGTCCAAAATGGCAGCTTTAATCATTAAACATTATATCACAGCTTTTGTAGGTCAAGAATTTGGAGCAGTGTAGGTGTGTGGTTTTGGCTCAGGGTCTCAGGAGGGAGCAGTCCCGTGTTGTTCGGGACTGCAGTCGTCCGAGGGCTCAGCTGAGCTGGAGGATCCACTCCCACCATGGCGCAGCACCTGGCTGTTGGCAGCACCCTCGTGGGTAGTTAGAAGGAGCGTTTAGTTTCTTGACACATGGGCCCTTCCATAGTGCTGCCTGAGTGTCCTTGGGACACGATGGCTGGCTTCTCGCAGACAGTAAAGTGATCCCAGAAGAGAGCAAGGAGGAAGCCGCAGTGTGCTTTACGAACTCATCTTGGAAGTTACAAACTGTTGTTTACACCATTAAAAACAAAGTCATTAAATCCATCTCACACTCCAGGGAAGAGAGCATCAGGTTCCATCCACCTTATCAAGTGAGGAGGGCAAAAGAATTGTGGGTCCGTTTTGTAACCACCACGTTGATTTCAGCCTGGACTTGCTTCTGCAGGTTGCTGGATGGGATCAGCACCCTTGCACCTGGCAGGCTACAAATAAATGCAGCAAAGGGTCTTATTATTTAATCATGGCAGCTGGAGCCGTATTAGGTAGTGTCCTTAAAAATAGAATTGGAGTCACCTTGGGCAGTAGAGACCAGCCTGCTCTGGGATCTTTTACGCATGTGCTTAGTTTGGAGTTCTGCACAGATGCCCAGTGCGCTTCTGTCCCCTGACTCACCACACCCACCCTGCCCTGTCTTTGGTGTGTGCTCGCTGTGTTATCTCAAAAAGCTTAAGTCTTTGTTAGTGGAATAGCCTGCTACGAAAGTAGCATTTAAGGCTGTCCGTCCAAAGCGCAACCTACCTCTGGGGTGTGTGGCAAAGGGCACAGGCTGCTGTCACGGCCGGGTCAGGCAGGATTGAAGAGGACTGCTTCAGACAGTATCTGCGCTCAGAGCACAGGCTCCTCCTGTCTCCGGAACCGCAGCCCTTCCCTTCGGTCCAGAGCCTGGGGCGCCGTGGTTTGCGTGTTAGACCGAAGTTCGTTCTTGAGGAGTCCTCACAAAATCTATAATGGTGAATTATAAAATCAAAATCTAAATCAAACTATAAATCAAAATCTAAAATGGCAAATTCCGTTTTACAAACACAACAGCTGTATTGAGATATAATTTACATACCATAAAGATGATCCTTTTGAAGTATGCAGCTCAGCGGTTTTTAGTGTGTTTAGAGTTTTGCGACCATCGCTGTAATCTAATTTTAGACTATTTTATCACCCTAAAAGAAACCCCATACCAGTTGGTACTAATTCCGCCTCCCGTAGCCCTAGGCAGCTACTAGTCTATTTTCTGTTTCTGTAGATTTGCCTATCCTGGAAATTTTATAAAAGTGGAATCGTATAATATGTGGTCTTCTGTGGCTCACTTCTTTCACTCAGCCTCATGTTCTCAAGACTCGTCCACATTGCAGCACGCGTCCCAGACAGTATTCCAGTGAGTGGACAGACTGCTGTCCATCAGCTGACGGACGTTTGGGGTCTTTCTGCTTTCTAGCTACTATGAGTAATCCTGTTGTGTGGACACATGTTTTCATTTCTCTCGGCTAGATACCTGGGATATAGTTCTTTTTTCCTTCAGTTGATTAAATTGTCGAGTTATAAAAGTTCTTTATATATTCCGGATACAAGTCCCTTAACATATATTCAGCCCCCTTTTGACGGTCTGCTTATTTGTGACAAGCGTGTAGAGAAGGCTGGGGCCGGGCCTGCGCGGGGGAAGACGGGCTGCGGGGTGGCCGGGCCGCGCGCTGGCCCG
>ML110906.1:47075-66573 GCA_003697995.1 Taxidea taxus jeffersonii | reverse complement strand
AATAATTAAAAAAAGAATGAGGAGAAAATAAGATAAAGGAAAAGGAGGAAAAAGAAATAAGAATCAAAAGAACAGAAGAGAGGTGAAAGGAATGCTAGGTCCATCTCTATTTATATTGTAATTTGTTTGTCTTATATTTTGTGTAAATGGGTTTCATGGCCCAGGGATGGAATTAATAGAAGTACCTGTCTCTGGAATTAAGATGTATCTAGAGTGGCCTAGCCAGTTCTGTCACAAAGACATCCTTGCTCTGTGATAGTGACTTTTGCCCTATCTGAACAGAAACTAAGAATTCAGGCCTCTGCTTTTAAATACAATGGAAGATTGGGGAAGGAGGTTATGGTCTTAACTTGTCTCCAAAGGAAAATATTAGTGTGCTGGTGTATAGTTCTGGGCTCCCAAATCTTTGTAACTGGAAAGGTCTTAAATGCTGACTTTTTTTGAGTGCAGAATACCTTTTATTGTCTACCCCCCACTACCCCACTTGCACTCTGAGGGGATTTGGGAGCTTAATGGATATTAATGTTTGAAAATGTTTAAAATTAGTACCATCAATAATGCTGTCCAGTTTCCTTATCCTAGAAATCCTGGATAAACCTTCAGACTCACTGAAGATTATTTGATTTGGTCTCTATTTTTCCCCCTGCTGCTTTCTTTCATCTGTTAAACATTATCATTCAAACAAGCCCAGCATAGGAGTTTAGGGTTGGAAGGGACTAGAGTTATAAATGCTGCAGTTGAGAGAAGTTGAAAAAAGAAGGAAAATAGTCTCTCTCTCTTTTTTTTTTTAATTTTATTTATTTATTTGTCAGAGAGAGAGCGAGAGCGAGAGCAAGCACAGGAAGACAGAGAGGCAGGCAGAGGCAGAGGGAGAAGCAGGCTCCCTGCCGAGCAAGGAGCCCGATGTGGGACTCTATCTGGGACTCGATCCCAGGACTCTGGGATCATGACCTGCGCCGAAGGCAGCTGCTTAACCAACTGAGCCACCCAGGCGTCCCAGAAAATAGTCTCTTTGAAACATTTTCTTGGAGTCAGGGAACCCAGCCTTATATTTATGCCCTGCAATGTAGTTCAAGTCCTAAAACATACGAGAATCTTGATAAATTTATGTTGAGTGAAAGAATGAACAAGTACTGGTAGGCTGAGTTAGGTAAGGAGGAAATTTAAGTTGAATACCTTAAATTGCTGTAAAGTTTTTGTTATTCTAATACAATTTACTGAAATGCCAACATAGTTCCTTTTTTGTTGAAAAAGTCTGACCTTAGATCATGAAAGGAGGAAAAAATAGCAAAATTGTCACTAAACTATCTTTCATAATTTGCAGCCCCCTATTAGTGAGGAATTTGGAAGAAGAAGATATTCATATACTTCTGGTGAGGACAGTAGTCGTCATAGACTTCCATCTAATTCCTCTACAAAGCCACCAAGTGCTGCTAAGCCTACATCTGCTAATCAGCTTCAGGTCCCAATAAACTGTCCCAGAAGGAATACTTCACAGGAGTCCAGTGACAGTTCACACCAGAACAGTGCTGCCTCAGTCTCAACAGATGGTGAAATGCCTGAGAAATAGACTCTTATGAAAGTTGTTTGCCCTTGAAATCAACATTTACATCAGTATTTATTTGGGAAAAATCTTCTGATGTTTAATTGTGATAATCACAAAAAAGAAAAAGGAAGAAAAGTGGTAGCATTTTTTTTCTAACAAGATAAATTCTAAAAACATTTTCCCTGATGTCATGAGCAAGGATAGTTTTTGTGACCTTTTATAGAGATCCTCTAGTAATGTATTTTGGTCTCAGTATTTCTTTTTCAAAGTAATTGTTTACAAGGACAGCATTCCTTAAATATATACAAAAACAATACAAGGAATGCCTAACAATTCAGCTCATACTTCTTAAAGAAGATAAAGTATGTTGTATTCATCTCTTCTATAGAGCTTTCCTAAAGAATCCAATTACCCGCTATCAATTCATATTTGAACTTATCAAAAACAAAGGAAGATTACGTATATATTTTTTAAATTCAAAAAAAGAATATAAAGTGATACGTTTGCTTTTCTTTTTGACATATAGTTTAAGGAAACTTTTTTTTTTAACCAAAGTACAATTATATTGCAGTTAAATTGAAGTATAAAATATGTGCATTTTAGGTGCTGGGTTTTCCTCTTTTTTCCTGTAGTCATACCTCATAATTTCCGTAGTTATTGTTGTGCTGGTGTGGAGTGTTCTGAATTGGCATCAGCTGGTTACCTATTAGAAGAGCTTTACTTTTTGTGACTCTATAATAAACCTGCACAAGTAATTGAAAACTTGATTGGGATTGGTTGTAATATTGTTCTAAATCAATTAAATCTTCCCCTGTTTTGAAAGCATCTGCTGTTTGTACATCTACAGGTCGGTATGTCACAGACAGTCAGATTATCTTCAATTTAAAGAAGTACTTAGTTTTTCCTTTTTGTTTCTTTTAGTTTTGTTTTATGCTCATGTTTTCATGTTTTCAAGAGTTACAGCAAATTGATTTCTAATTTTTATTGCTCTTGCAACTGATGTAAATGGTAGTTTCAGTTTTTGTGGGAATTAAAAAAATAAAGCACTTATTCTAAATTATTGGAATTGATTTTTAATTATTTTGTTTAGAATATAGTTGAAAAGCTTTAATATCCAAATTCTGCTAGTAGAGGACCATTATATTTTGTGAATGGAGTTTCAGCTATAAACTTACACATTTTTATTTACCACATGTATTTTCTTGGTGGAGCAACTAGTTTAATAACACTAAATTATTATTTTCTTTTTGATATCTTGTTCTTATAGAATGACAATATTGAGATACATATAATCTTTGGATAAATGGGCTATTCACCAGGAACTAAGAAATTTTCAATAGTTATTACCCATGCATAAATGATAATCTGCAGTTTTATATTTAATATTTGGGAGTCATTTTGATGTGTTAATTTTAAGAAACAGTCAAATTTGAATATTCAGAAAATAAATTTTACTTAGAGATGTTGGAAAGGGAGCAAAACAACTGAAGGATTAGAATAATAGATTTCTAAATGTTTTCTTAAGTAGATATGTAGTTCTGGCTTTTCACTGAGAAATTTCCAGACCATACTTACTAGCTTTAAGGGGTCTCTTGAAAAGATCGAAAAAATTTTCTCAGTATCCTTTTTGTATTGAACCCATACATCTGAAATCTGTATTTAAGATTATTTCTACTCACCTAAATATGCAAGTGTAAATTTGATTGGAAAATTGTATATTTTATATGAAAATATAGTAATCAAGAGTTTTGTGATGTGTACTTAGAAATTTTATCATTATTTTGATTATAAACAAAAGTGATACATGTAATTGGGAAATTTAGAAAAGCACAAGAAGAAAATAAAGTACCTTTAAAAAAAAAACTTAGAAATTTTATCATTATTTTGATTATAAACAAAAGTGATACATGTAATTGGGAAATTTAGAAAAGCACAAGAAGAAAATAAAGTACCTTTAAAAAAAAAAAACCCAATCAGTATCATGCTATATACATAGTTATAACTTGCTTTTCCACATATTAGAGGTGAGCACTTATTGATGTCATTATTTCTACACCATGACTTTTACAAGTCACATAAAATTCCAACATATACTTCATGTCATATCCTAGTTTATATTTATCTAGTCTCCTGTTGAATGTTAGCATGTGGTGAGGTTTGAGCTGTTATAAACCACAATTTAATCATATCCCTACAGATGAATCTTTGTGTATATATATCAAATTGGAGTTGCAGGGAAGTTCACATTTATGAAAGACTTACCTTAGTATAGTAATGGTTTTTATTGTAAAAGGGAAAAATCCGCCTTGGATTTCTTTCAGTATTGAAAACAGGTACTAAGGTAGGTCTTTTGTAAAAGCAAAGTGGTACAATGAGAACTTGAGGAAAGTGGAGAGGATACTTCTCTTTACACAACTGCAGCTTATTAAAGGTTTCCTAAGAACACACTACTCTCAGATAACAGGGGAAACCTGTACTATGAATATAAATTCCCAGGAGTTGAAATTCCGGGTAAACATGTATTCCCATTTAACACACTCTAGAATGGTTGCACAGTTTATATTCCACCAACAGAATCTACTTTCCTATATCCTCACCAATACTGGTTATTATAACTCTTTCTCTTTGATAGATTGAAAAACAAAAAATATTTTAATGAGGTTACTAGTGAGTGATAATTTTTATTGTTTATAAACTACACTATTTGTAGATGACTTGGTCATATCCTTTGTCTTCCTTTCATGATTATCTTTTTCTGATTGATTTATAGGGCTCTTTTACTTATCAAGAACATTAATCTTTTGCTTTCTAATTTTGTTTCTGTATGTTTTACAACGTAAAATTTTTTTAATTTTTTAAATGGTAAATTTTTTGGTAATTTTAAAAAATTTACTCCTGAAATTTTAAGTGTAAAAATTCAAACAAATAAAAGCTTTGTTATTCAATGAAAATAAAAACATTATTGACCATAAATCTAAATAGCCCTACCCAAAATTTATGTAAGTGCCTAGAGACCTTAGATGCTTCCTTATGATTTTGCAGTTTTCAATTTTATAAGGAAAAAAAGCAACATTAATGTTATTTAAATCCAGACTACTTACTTTTTAAGAAATAGGTGAGGCCATATTTAGAATTCTTTAGTTTTAAAATAGATTTTATGTTTTAAACTTGTTTTGCCAGCTTGGGAAAGCTGACAGTCTCTCCACTCTGACAGTCTCTCCTTGACTTCCTATTCTTGCCACTGTACTAAGAGATGTTACCACTTTCCTTTTTGTGCTTTAATCTTGTCTTTCAATTATTTTTTTAGTTCTTATGAAATTGCTTATTTTTATTTTATTCTTGCCCAAGACTGATCCAATAGTGGGTAATACCTAATTATATCACCACTAGATGGCAGAAAGGAATAAGTCAAATCTGTAGTCTTTTGACTGTGTGTGTGTGTGTGTGTGTGTGTGTGTGTTGAACTCTCACTCCATCTTGTGGTGACATATAATTAAATCAATTACTCTTGCATTCCTAATAGTCGTATGTGTCTCAACAACTCATGATTACCTCATTAGGCAATGCCAGACTGTTCTTAGTTATTAGTAAGTATAGTAACAGCATTAAGATTTGTGTGTGGTTAAAGATAAAAATACTCTTGCTTTGGGGTTTTTTTTGTCATACTTCAAAGTTTGACATACTTCATTATACATCATACATCATTATACATCATACAAAGTTTGACATACTTCATTAGCATTATTTGTGATTAAGTCTCAATTTGTAAGCAAGAAAATTGTAAGATAAGTCTGTTTAAATGTCTGGCTAACCTAAGCTATACAGTTAAATCACACAAGTCAATGGATCCTGCCTGAAACATGAGAAACTTATAATTAGATGTTACTCTTATAATTAGAGCAAATTTTATCACACAGCTAGTTGAATGGCAAAGCAAGAATTTGAATTCCAAGTAGTTTGAGTTCTAGACCCCAAGCTCTTCATCTTAACCAGAGGATTCTTTAACAGCAGTCTGAAATACTGAAATGTATGGACACTGACTCTAAAAGTTAACTGCAATGATTCTTAACTATTATAAAAGCAAGATTAGATTCTTCTGGTTAAGGCTGTAAACTTTTTGTATCATGGATATCCTCTGTAGTAATGGATGGTCTAGTAAAATAAATATACACATTGAGTGCTATATGGTAAATCCTCTTTTGGAGGAACATCATGATTATGGAACAATGTAATTTATGCATTTAAATGTTTTCCCAGAATGGGGTATGGTAAATAAAAACTAAGCTGAACATTTTGTCTAGAACATGATTATAAATTTTGTATTACCTTGAAATTATTATTGTCAACTAACAATGCTATAGTATTCATAAATAATGGTATGTTAGTCTCAAAAAAGCTTGAAGGAAATATACCACACAATTAATTAATAGGAAGCACCTCTGGCTTTTTACTTTACCAATTTTCTGAATTGTGTGAAATGTGTCTTTTTTTAAACTTGACCAATTAAGACATAATTTGGTTAACAGAATGGTTTCTACCAGTATACTGTACATATTTGCTTCAGTAAAAAAGCAGAATGTGCTCTTTTTATTTTAATTTTGTTTTCTTCCAGGTAGTATTCCAGCTCTACAAAATTGAATACCTTTCTCAGAGTGGTTTTTTTTTAATTTTTTTTTTTTTATTTACTTGATAGAGATCACAAGGAGGCAGAGAAGCAGGCAGAGAGAGAGGAGGAAGCAGGCTCCCCACTGAGCAGAGAGCCTGATGCGGGGCTCAATCCCAGGATCCTGAGATCATGACCTGAGCCGAAGGCAGAGGCTTAACCCACTGAGCCACCCAGGTGCCCCTCTCAGAGTGGTTTTTTAAAAAGATTTTATTTATATGAGAGACAGAGCACATATGCCCAATGCCTGCAAGCAAAAGCACAAGTTGGGGTGGGATATAGAATGGGAGGGGACAAGTAGTCTCCCAGCTGAGCAGGGAGTCAAGCTCAGCACTCCATCCAAGGTCCCCTGATATCATGACCTGGGCCGAAGTCAGATGCTTAACTGGCTGAGCCTCCCAGATGTCCCTCTCAGTGTGTTTCAAGTTACACTGGACTTTAGAGCACCTGGATCACTCAGTTAAGCATCCAACTTTAAATTTTGGCTCAGGTAATGATCTTAGGGTCTGAGGTCAAGCCCCATGTTGAACTCTGTGCTGGTAATGGAGCCCGCTTAAGATTCTCTCTGCCCTACCTGCTCGTTCACTCTCTCTTAAAAAAAAAAAAAAAAAAAAAAAAAAAGATACATTAGACTTTCATTATTACTGTAATGTTTAATGTTAAAATGTTCTGATTTCCAGTTGAATGCCATTATAATTTAAGAGGAGACTACCTTTTATGAGTCAATAGAAGGACTTTGGGAGGGGTGGTCTGTGAGACCCCAAAATTTAGTATGTAGAATTTCATATACTTATGAGTTCTTCTGGGGAGATAATCCATGGCTTTGATCAGATTCCTACCAGGATTTATGATCCCAAATGAGTATAGTAACTACTATTCTAAAGACAACTTGTTGGTTTGAAACATAAATTGAATCCTTGATCCACTAAGTTCAGTCCTTCGTCTACAAAATTGCATTTACTTTGGGTGTAATAAAGATTAAATGTAAAGCATTTAACATAATATCTGTTAAAGCAGTTAGTAAACACTAGCTATTATTAGGACTAAGCACTGGACAAGTTATCTTTAGGAATGTAAAGATATTTTCTTCAATAGGCTATAAATATTTTAAATCTCACATAAAATTAATCTCAAAACAATTTAATAAAGAAAAGTCAGATTCCTTTTAATGATTTCGTTATCATGGGGCACCCGGGTGGCTCAGTCAGTTGAGCTTTTGGCTGGAGTCCTGGGATTGAGCCCCTCAGTGGGGCTCCCTGCTTAGTGCAATGTCTGCTTCTCCCTCTCCTCCTTCCCCTCTCCACCACATTGCTTCTCCCTCTCCTCCTTCCCCTCTCCACCACTCATGCTTGCTCTCTCTCTCTCTCAAATAAATAAATAAAATCCTAAAAATGATTTCATTGTCCTAGGGTAATAAAGTTATGAACACTTTAAAGTCTCCCAAGTTTGTCAAAAGCACTTTAGAAACTTTTTGGGTTGTCAAGATAGTATGGTATAGTGCAGCAGTACTCAAATTGCGGGTATGCCCAAGAGTACATAAATACTTCCAGAGTAGTTTACATAGACATAAATCATTTTAAAAGAATAAATTTCAAGATTCTCAACTAACAAGTACTCTCAGAAAATTGATTTCTCTAATAATATGCTTGAGTTACTAATAGACTCTCCCACTTTATAAGAAAAGGCATTGCCCTTACCAATCCCAAACATCAGTGAAACCTTTAATGATTCATTGAGCTCTCATAAATTCAAGATTTGCTGAATTTACCTTTAAAAGTATTTGTTAAGAGTAAGGCTTTGTTTATTTTGCTTGGTGATCAGTGTGTTAATGAAAGAACATATTTTTATCAAGTCATACAAAGTCTAGTTACTGTCCTCATCTTATTTCATCTGATAAAATGTTTAAAATATCCTACTTCCTATTTACAAGAAATATATTTTTTTAAGATTTTATTTATTTTGACAGACAGCGAAAGAGGGAACACAAGCAAGGGGAGTGGGAGAGGGAGAAGCAGGCTCTCCCCTGAGCAGAGCAGGGAGCCCAATGTAGGGCTCCATCCCAGGACCCTGGTATCATGACCTGAGCTGAAGGCAGACGCTTACCGACTGAGTCACCCAGGCACCTCTACAAGAAATATTTTAAAGATTTTATTTATTTATTTGACAGACAGAGATCACAAGTAGGCAGAGAGGCAGGCAGAGAGAGAGGGGGAAGCAGGCTCCCCGCTAAGCAGAGAGCCCGACGCAGGGCTTGATCCCAGGATCCTGAGATCATGACCTGAGCCGAAGCAGAGGCTCAACCCACTGAGCCACCCAGGGGCCCCACAAGAAATATTTTAAAGATAGCTTCCAGAGAAATTTGTTTTTAGCAGATGAAGACATTCTCTTTCATTAGGTTTCTTTAAAAAGATGGATCACAATTCTTCTCAAGACATTCATTTCCAATAAAACGTGTGGCAGAGATGTCAAGTTGTTTGCAACCCATTTCTCCTTTCCCTGGTGCACACTAGTAGACTGCAAACCCATCCTCCTGCTGTTTCTGGTTTGCCAATAAAACTGGTTCTGGGTTTTGGGAGGTAGAGGAAGTGAGGGGCACCACTTCTAAAGCTGCCTACATGAGATCTCCATGCTCATTTTTTCCTTTTTGGGCTATGGGAAGCCACATGTTGAAGACAGCAGAGCTCCAAGAGCAGAGCCCCAAGGGGTATCTGTATCACCACCTAGTCCCTTTGGGGACTCTGTATTATTGAGCAGTGGTCTTCTGTATTAAGTCATCAAGAATTTGAAGTTTATTGCAGTGGCTTGTATTACCTTAACTAATAATACAAAATTCACTACCTATGTTTAGTAATTACCAAATTGTGTATCTATATGTTGTCTTCATCAATTATGTATATTTGTAATCCAGAGGAAAAAAAATTTTACCAATTAAAACTAATTAAGTCAGAAAAAAGTAAATGAAATTTTAAAATATACACATATTTTTGTTATAGATATATATCTGGTGATAAATAAGCCATGGGTGTTATATATAAGTGATGAATCACTAAATTCTACACCTGAAACCAATTTTACCATATATGTTAACTAACTAGGATTGAAATAAAAACTTGAAATAAAAATAAAGACTTTCAAACATTAACATATATGAAGGCAAAAATATGGAGGAAATGGAATGGAAATACATTTTTCCATGCTCAAGGAGAAAAGAGAAAGGTATACCTTTTCTAAATGTTAAGAGCTTGCTCATACATTTTATTTTATTTTGAGAGAGAGAGAGAGAGCGCACATGAGTGGGGAGGGGCAGAGGGCAGGCTCCACACTCAGAACAGAGCCCAACTTGGGGCTCGAGTTCATGACTCTGAGATTGAGTCCATGTGGGGTTCAGCACTCAGCGGGGAATCTGCTTGAGGATTCTCTCTCTCTTTCTCAAATACATAAATCTTTTAAAAAATGGATATAAGTATTGTATTTGGGTTTCAATTAAAAGGTTTCAAATAATAAGGTTTCTTATTAAAAGGTGATATTTGTAATTTTAAGTTCGGTATTTATAATATACTGGAAATTATGACCTTTGCAACTATTAAAATGAAAAAAATTAAATGTCAACTTAAAACTTTGTGAGGGATACATAAGTTTTGAAAAATTTTTTTCAAGCAAAAAATTTTTTTTCAAGGTTTTTTTTGACCAAAGATGTTTGAACATTGATAAGAGGTAGGCAAGTGCAGACTTCAGACTTAAGTAGGTCTGCATTCAAACTCTGGTTCTGCTTTATCACTGGGCATGTTATGTTGATCTATGGGCCCTTATTCTACTTCCAATATTTAAATGAAAATGCATGTAAATTACCATCTAGTACTAACCTGCTCTTACTATTAAAAATCTTAAGTATTTCTAGGAGGTAAAAAAAATTAGCCACTCAGGTGAAAGTAAATTAATCTAGTCCTTTATTTCTGAGAGTGAATGAAAAATTAGGTACAGAGGAGAAAAATTTATTTGGGAGAGAAGAGATAATTTGGAGACATAAGCATGAATCAAAAGAAGAAACTGCTAGTGTGACGAAAGGGTACTGGAAGGGCCTTTATTTGGGAAGACACTAGGAAGGATAGCAAGGCTATAAGTAAAGGAAAAATGTAAAAGGAAGCATAAATTTGCTTTAACTTATGTTGGTTCTAGTCTACCATGCAATTAAAATAGCTCTCAAATTTTAAAATTGCTCTAAAGATTGCTTTGAAGTTGGTATAATTATTTTATATGCACCATATACAACATGTACTTTATGAATCTCCTCCCTTGTGTTCTATGTCACTTCTATTTTAAGTAGCTCCAGAGTGACACCAAAGAATTAAGTAGGTCAACTGCAGCCTGCGTTTGTTTCCTTTATAATTCTTTCAAATCTCTGAGAGAATTCAAAACATTAAATACGGCAACTTCTTTACCTAATATCTCTGATTATTGGTACTTTAGTACTAAGATAGCAAATGAATGCTAGTGGCAGTGGCTAGAACAGAAGCCGGGAAGGGATTGCAAAGGTCATGCCTGGTAAATAGGGCAAATAGTGTCACCTGACCTTTGTTACTTTGCACATGTTTGCAAAGATATACCTACTAGTCACTAAAGCATGAGTTTTAATAGCATAATGTTAAAAACGAATGTCCAACAATAAGGGAGTTGATTGTTATAGTGTGGCCATATAATGGGATACTATTGAGTAGGACAACTCAACATTTGATAAAGAATAATGGGATATTCCTTAAGGAATAATCTACAAGACAGATGAAATGAAAAAAAGCAAGGCTCATAGCACCACTTTTTGATTAAAAAATAATACGTGTATCTGCTTGCATACAAATTGAGTAACCCTGGAAGGATAAGTAAGAAAGTGATTAATAATGGTTTCATGTGGGGAGGAGAACTGGGTAACTGGAGAGTTAGAGAGGAGGGAGACTTTTTACCCTATTCTATTCCTTTCAAATTTTGTGCTATATGTATGTTACTAAAAATAAAAAATTTAAGTTCCTAAGCTTCACGTAGCTAAGAAATTAAGATTTAATACTATTGACTCATTGTGACATCCCCTTTACGTTTTTCTGTAAAGACAAATAGTACTAGAAGCTGTATCTGTATATCTAGATCTAGATCTGTACCTGTACATCTATTCTCTCTGTGTCTTCCAGACTTTGGGATGTTGGGGTTTTAAGCAGGAGGCAAATTATGCTCCTTCTCCTGCAGTCCTCCAAACCAACTCAGATACACCCAGGAGTGAGACAAAGGGAACAAGATATCTATTACCACCAGTAATGCTGGGTTTGACAACTGGGTTTAATACCCTTTTGCTCAGAAAATTAAACATGCCCATCCATAGATAGGTGGACAAATGCAGTCCTCTCCTCAGAAGAGAGTAGCTCACCATTTAGAAGAGGACGAGGAGATGAAGAGGGAAAACCGGTCAGTTCTAGGGAGTTTGGCCAGGAAGGGGGAGGAGAGCTGAGGAGGGTAGCTCAATTCCTTTGCCTGTCTCACCAGTTACTCCCCCTGGGGAGAAGTGGAGAGCAAAGAGGAGGGAGGAAACTACTTTTCCCAGGATACACTCCTGGAAGGTTTTTAGTGTCTTTTCTGTGGACTCAGGGAGGATCACTCGGAAAAGGAGACTGGTTTTCCTATAAGCATGCTGCATTGCTGCCATCCAGGGCTCTGTTTGCTGCTAATCACCTGTACCAGTTGATCCCTGCTAATACCCCTGCCATATCTGGTCATACTGGTTTGATTACCATCCCGTGTGTGCCTTGCACTGCTTCCTGTTTTTTGCACAGTTTTCCTGGCCCTTTCTTCCCCTTAATTGGTGCCCATTTTTCTTCTCAGGTCCAGCTTAAGCTCTGCCTTGGCAGACCCTTGCTTCTCAGAGCCCTTTCAGAACTTGTTCCCTGATCCCTCCGTTGGCCCCCAGCATGTGTTTCCTCTCTTGTTACATTTCTCCTTATGGCTCTACACTCTACCACCTTAGCTTCTCAGTCCTAAAGTGACTAAGGAAAGCCTAACTTCAAGATAGAGAGAGAGACCCTATGGGCTGTAGCTGTATAATTTATACATGGGAAACTAAGATTGATAACTTTTGACTCATTTTAACAACCCAGATACAATATAGAAGACAATATGTGGTAGACAAACTGAGACATCCCTTCCCAGGCTGTGGAACTTAGTGTACCATGAGGGAAATGTAATCTCTCTCCGTTCCTAGCTCTTGTTTCCCAGGATACTATGCCAATTGTTTGTTCATAGATGCCCCATAAGCTCTTGGAGGCGGCTGAGAATTAAGTTGCTTATTAATTCATTTAGTCTTGACCTACATATGGTTGAATAATCACAGGGCCATCTGTCCTCCTTAATTACCATGCAGAGATGAGGAGATTTCTCTCTACCTTCTGTGGATCATGTGTGAATCTTGTCAAGAGGGTCCCCAAATGACTTGTTGCCAGAGTCCTGGCAAATGCTTATAAGTGAAACCAACAACTAACAGGGAGAGCTTTTGTTGTTTTTGCTTGTTTTGTCTTTCAAAAAGGCCTCCTGTTGTGACTAGCCCTTGCAATTTCACCAGCCAAAGGCAATCTATAAATGAATAAACAATAGTATATTTCCTTTCATTTTAGGAGATAGAATGGGAGATTTTCCCAGATGTGTTTGAGTTCCATCTCCCACAGGCTTCCACAGGCTTCCACATTTCTCACAGGGTCCTCACTCGCCTGTATGAAATAGACAGACTAACGTAGTCTTACTGAGCACTACTTCCTCTTGATTGTCAACATGAGATGTGATGGGTTAAAAACTGTCACCTAGAACCAGACAAACCCTGTGGCACTTGGCTGGCTCAGTCGGTAGAGCATATGACTCTTGATCCTCAGGGTTGTGAATTTGAGTCCCGTGGTGGGTATAGAGAGCACTTAAAAATAAAAGCTTTAAAAATAATAAAAATAAAACTAGACAAAGCCTTATTGATATTGTGGAGTTGAAACTTTGGAGTATCTGTGAACTTTTATGATGAGAAAATTCTATTTAACAGTTATTAAGGACCTGACCAAATGAAGACCTTCGGGGCTCTGGCGAGATGAATGACCAGTCATTTGAAGCACAATAGCTTCCATGTTAGAATGCCTAGCTGTATAGGGCCATATGTTTTATATCTCTTGAGGCTCAAGATATCATCTCAAGTGATATCACGGTATATCACTGTGAGTTACACCAGGCAGGGGTATGATCATCAGTTTATAGATCAATGAAAATAATTAAAGAGCCCCAGAAAAGTGAGTTACTTGTTAAGTATCATTGCTTTGAAGTACAGAGTTGGAACTAAAACCCTGATTCTGGTCTTCTTAGCAAGTGCTCTTTCCAATAGAGCACCTTGATGGAGTTTACATATATCCTTTTATTGCAGTACTCTGTGCCATGACCATTTATTTATACTGTGACCACAGCTGTATTATATCTTTATGAGTAAAAAGTGAGCCAGTCTGACTAAAAAGACATTGACTGGGAACTTGCCAGAGTTGAAGAACTATGGGATAGGATGAGTTTTGAGTTTTCTGCTTTTTTTTCTTGAACGCATCTGCCACATATTCAAGTTCACCTGTATAAAAATGATGGGCAATCAAAACAACATTGAAAAAGAAGAACAAAGTAGGAAGACTCACACTTACCAATTTCAAAAAGTACTATAATCTATAGTAATCAAAACAGTGTGGTACTGGCACATAGAAGTATAGACCAATGAAATAGGATAGAGAGTCTAGAAATAAACCTAGAAATATATAGTCAATTAGTTATCAACAAGTGTGCCAAGACCATTCAATGGGGAAAGGATCATCTTTTCAACAAATGATGCTGGCAAAGCTGGATATTCACATCTGAAAGAATGAAGTTGGACCTTTATATCATATACAAAAAAAATCTCCTCAGAATGGATCAAAGATCTAAATTTAAGACCTAAAGTATAATACTCTTAGAAGAAGATATAGGGGAAATTTTTCATGCCTTTGAATTAGAAGACAATGGTTTCTTGAGTATTATACCAAAAGCAAAAGATAAATTGGACTTCGTCAAAATTAAGCATTTGTGTGCATCAAATGTTACTATAAAGAGAGTGGAAAGATAACCTCCAGAACAGGAGAAAATATTTGTAAGTCTTATATCTGATAAGGGAGTGATATCCAGAATATATAAAGAACTCCTACAACTCAACAACAAAAGGACAACCCAATTCAAAAATAGGCAAAAGACATGAAGAGACATTTCACTAAAAATAATATATAACCAGCCAGTAAACACATGAAGAGATGATCAACATCATTAGTCATTAGAGAAGTGCAAATCAAAACCACAGCGAGACACCACTTCATACACATGAGGATGACGATTATAAAAACAAAAACCAAAATAACAAGTTGTTGGTGAGGTTGTGGGAAAATTTAAACTCTTGTGCATTGCTGGTAGAAATAATGCAATCTCTGTGGAAAACAGTTTGGCAGTTCCTTAAAATGATAAACAGAATTTCCATTGATCTACCTATTCTACTTCTGGGTATATACCTAAAAGAATGAAAAATGGGCTCAAAGAAATATTTGTATACCAATGTTCATAGAAGCATTATTCACAGTTACCAAAAGGTGTAAATAATCTAAATGTCCATTCACAGTTAAATAGATAAACAAAATGTGTTTTATTCATACAGTAGAATAGTACTCAGTCATAAAAAGGAATCTAATTCTTTTTTTTTTTTAAATAACATACACTGTATTATTTGTTTTGGGGGTATAGGTTTGTGAATCATCAGTTTTTTTTTTTATTTTGAAAGTTGGGTAGATATATATTTTTTAATTTAAGCTTTTTTTTAAATTTAAACATATAATGTAACCCCACCACCCTCTCCCAACCCCTCTCCCCCCCCAACCCCCTCAGTTTGTTTTATGACATTAAGAGTCTCTTTTGGTTTGTCTCCCTCCCGATTCCATCTTGTTTCATTTTTTCTTTTCCTACCACCTTAACCGCCACCCCCGTTGCGTCTCCACTTCCTCATATCAGGGAGATCATGTGATAGTTGTCTTTCTCCAGTTGACTTATTTTGCTAACCATAATACCCTCTAGTTCCATCCATGTCGTCACAAATGGTAAGATTTCATTTCTTTTGATGGCTGCATAGTATTCCATTGTATATATATACCACCTCTTCTTTATCCATTCATCTGTTGATGGACATCTAGGTTCTTTCCATAACTTGGCTATTGTGGACATTGCTGCTATAAACATTCGGGTACACGTGCCCCTTTGGATCACTACGTTTGTATCTTTAGGGTAAATACCCAGTAGTGCAATCGCTGGGTCATAAGGTAGCTCTATTTTCAATTTTTTGAGGAACCTCCATGCTGTTTTCCAGAGTGGTTGCACCAGCTTGCATTCCCACCAACAGTGTAGGAGGGTTCCCCTTTCTCCACATCCTCGCCAGCATCTGTCATTTCCTGACTTGTTCATTTTAGCCATTCTGACTGGTGTGAGGTGGTATCTCATTGTGGTTTTGATTTGTATTTCCCTGATGCCCAGTGATATGGAGCACTTTTTCATGTGTCTGTTGGCCATCTGGATGTCTTCTTTGCAGAAATGTCTGTTCATGTCCTCTGCCCATTTCTTGATTGGATTATTTGTTCTTTGGGTGTTGAGTTTGCTAAGCCCTTTATAGATTTTGGATACTAGCCCTTTATCTGATATGTCATTTGCAAATATCTTCTCCCACTCTGTCAGTTGTCTTTTGGTTTTGTTGACTGTTTCCTTTGCTGTGCAAAAGCTTTTGATCTTGATGAAGTCCCAATAGTTCATTTTTTCCCTTGCTTCCCTTGCCTTTGGCATTGTTCCTAGGAAGAAGTTGCTGCGGCTGAGGTCGAAGAGGTTGCTGCCTGTGTTCTCCTCAAGGATTTTGATGGATTCCTTTCTCACGTTGAGGTCCTTCATCCATTTTGAGTCTATTTTCGTGTGTGGTGTAAGGAAATGGTCCAATTTCATTTTTCTGCATGTGGCTGTCCAATTTTCCCAACACCATTTGTTGAAGAGGCTGTCTTTTTTCCATTGGACATTCTTTCCTGCTTTGTCGAAGATTAGTTGACCATAGAGTTGAGGGTCTATTTCTGGGCTCTCTATTCTGTTCCATTGATCTATGTGTCTGTTTTTGTGCCAGTACCATACTGTCTTGATGATGACAGCTTTGTAGTAGAGCTTGAAGTCTGGAATTGTGATGCCACCAACTTTGGCTTTCTTTTTCAATATTCCTTTGGCTATTTGAGGTCTTTTCTGGTTCCATATAAATTTTAGGATTATTTGTTCCATTTCTTTGAAAAAATTGGATGGGATTTTGATAGGCATTGCATTAAATGTGTAGATAGCTTTAGGTAGCATAGACATTTTCACAATATTTATTCTTCCAATCCATGAGCATGGAACATTTTTCCATTTCTTTGTGTCTTCCTCAATTTCTTTCATGAGTACTTTATAGTTCTCTGAGTATAGATTCTTTGCCTCTTTGGTTAGGTTTATTCCTAGGTATCTTATGGTTTTGGGTGTAATTGTAAATGGGATTGACTCCTTAATTTCTCTTTCTTCTGTCTTGTTGTTGGTGTAAAGAAATGCAACTGATTTCTGTGCATTGATTTTATATCCTGACACTTTACTGAATTCCTGTACAAGCTCTAGCAGTTTTGGAGTGGAGCCTTTTGGGTTTTCCACATATAGTATCATATCATCTGCAAAGAGCGATAGTTTGACTTCTTCTTTGCCGATTTGGATGCCTTTAATTTCTTTTTGTTGTCTGATTGCTGAGGCTAGGACTTCTAGTACTATGTTGAATAGCAGTGGTGATAGTGGACATCCCTGCCGTGTTCCTGACCTTAACGGAAAAGCTCTCAGTTTTTCTCCATTGAGAATGATACTTGCCGTGGGTTTTTCATAGATGGCTTTGATAATATTGAGGTATGTGCCTTCTATCCCTACACTTTGAAGAGTTTTGATTAGGAAGGGATGTTGCACTTTGTCAAATGCTTTTTCAGCATCTATTGAGAGTATCATATGGTTCTTGTTCTTTCTTTTGTTAATGTATTGTATCACATTGATTGATTTGCGGATGTTGAACCAACCCTGCTGCCCTGGAATAAATCCCACTTGGTCGTGGTGAATAATCCTTTTAATGTACTGTTGGATCCTATTGGCTAGTATTTTGGTGAGAATTTTCGCATCTATGTTCATCAAGGATATTGGTCTGTAATTCTCTTTTTTGATGGGATCCTTGTCTGGTTTGGGGATCAAGGTGATGCTGGCCTCATAAAATGAGTTTGGAAGTTTTCCTTCCATTTCTATTTTTTGGAACAGTTTCAGGAGAATAGGAATTAATTCTTCTTTAAATGTTTGGTAGAATTCCCCTGGGAAGCCATCTGGCCCTGGGCTTTTGTTTGTTTGGAGATTTTTGATGACTGTTTCAATCTCCTTACTGGTTATGGGCCTATTCAGGTTTTCTATTTCTTCCTGGTTCAGTTTTGGCAGTTTATATGTCTCTAGGAAAGCATCCATTTCTTCCAGATTGTCAAATTTGTTGGCATAGAGTTGCTCATAATATGTTCTTATGATTGTTTGTATTTCTTTGGTGTTGGTTGTGATCTCTCCTCTTTCATTCATGATTTTATTTATTTGGGTCCTTTCTCTTTTCTTTTGGATAAGTCTGGCCAGGGGTTTATCAATCTTATTAATTCTTTCAAAGAACCAGCTCCTAGTTTCATTGATTTGTTCTATTGTTTTTTTGGTTTCTATTTCATTGATTTCTGCTTTGATCTTTATTATTTCTCTTCTCCTGCTGGGTTTAGGCTTTCTTTGTTGTTCTTTCTCGAGCTCCTTTAGGTGTAGGGTTAGGTTGTGTATTTGAGATCTTTCCTGTTTCTTGAGATAGGCTTGTATCGCTATATATTTTCCTCTCAGGACTGCCTTTGCTGTGTCCCACAGATTTTGGACTGTTGTGTTTTCATTATCATTTGTTTCCATGGTTTTTTTCAATTCTTCTTTAATTTCCTGGTTGACCCATTCATTCTTTAGAAGGATGCTGTTGAGTTTCCATGTGTTTGTGCTCTTTCCAAATTTCCTCTTGTGATTGAGTTCTAGCTTCAGGGCATTGTGGTCTGAAAATATGCAGGGAATGGTCCCAATCTTTTGATACCGGTTGAGACCTGATTTATGACCCAGGATGTGATCTATTCTGGAGAATGTTCCATGGGCACTAGAGAAGAATGTGTATTCTGTTGCTTTGGGATGGAATGTTCTGAATATATCTGTGATGTCCATCTGGTCCAGTGTGTCATTTAAGACCTTTATTTCCTTGTTGATCTTTTGCTTGGATGATCTGTCCTTTTCAGTGAGGGGCGTGTTAAAGTCCCCTACTATTATTGTATTCTTGTCAATGTGTTTCTTTGATTTTGTTATTAATTGGTTTATATAGTTGGCTGCCCCCATGTTAGGGGCATAGATATTTAAAATTGTTAGATCTTCTTGTTGGACAGACCCTTTGAGTATGATATAGTGTCCTTCCTCATCTCTTATTATAGTCTTTGGCTTAAAATCTAATTGATCTGATAGAAGGATTGCCACCCCAGCTTTCTTCTGATGTCCATTAGCATGGTAAATTGTTTTCCACCCCCTCACTTTGAATCTGGAAGTGTCTTCGGATCTAAAATGAATTTCTTGTAGGCAGCATATGGATGGGTTTTGTTTTTTTATCCATTCTGAAACCCTGTGTCTTTTGATTGGGGCATTTAGCCCATTTACGTTCAGGATAACTATTGAGAGATATGAATTTAGTGCCATTGTATTGCCTGTAAGGTGACTGTTACTGTATATTGTCTCTGTTCCTTTCTGGTAATACTTTTAGGGTCTTTCTTTGCTTAGAGGACCCCTTTCAATATTTCCTGTAGAGCTGGTTTGGTGTTTACAAATTCTTTCAGTTTTTGTTTGTCCTGGAAGCTTTTTATCTCTCCTTCTATTTTCAATGGTAACCTAGCTGGATAAAGTATTCTTGGCTGCATGTTTTTCTCGTTTAGTGCTCTGAATATATCATGCCAGTTCTTTCTGGCCTGCCAGGTCTCTGTGGATAAGTCTGCTGCCAATCTAATATTTTTACCATTGTATGTTACAGACTTCTTGTCCCGTGCTGCTTTCAGGATTTTCTCCTTGTCTCTAAGACTTGTAAATTTTACTATTAGATGGTGGGGTGTGGA
>ML110906.1:10216-42075 GCA_003697995.1 Taxidea taxus jeffersonii | reverse complement strand
GTTGTGTTTTCATTATCATTTGTTTCCATGGTTTTTTTCAATTCTTCTTTAATTTCCTGGTTGACCCATTCATTCTTTAGAAGGATGCTGTTGAGTTTCCATGTGTTTGTGCTCTTTCCAAATTTCCTCTTGTGATTGAGTTCTAGCTTCAGGGCATTGTGGTCTGAAAATATGCAGGGAATGGTCCCAATCTTTTGATACCGGTTGAGACCTGATTTATGGCCCAGGATGTGATCTATTCTGGAGAATGTTCCATGGGCACTAGAGAAGAATGTGTATTCTGTTGCTTTGGGATGGAATGTTCTGAATATATCTGTGATGTCCATCTGGTCCAGTGTGTCATTTAAGACCTTTATTTCCTTGTTGATCTTTTGCTTGGATGATCTGTCCTTTTCAGTGAGGGGCATGTTAAAGTCCCCTACTATTATTGTATTCTTGTCAATGTGTTTCTTTGATTTTGTTATTAATTGGTTTATATAGTTGGCTGCCCCCATGTTAGGGGCATAGATATTTAAAATTGTTAGATCTTCTTGTTGGACAGACCCTTTGAGTATGATATAGTGTCCTTCCTCATCTCTTATTATAGTCTTTGGCTTAAAATCTAATTGATCTGATAGAAGGATTGCCACCCCAGCTTTCTTCTGATGTCCATTAGCATGGTAAATTGTTTTCCACCCCCTCACTTTGAATCTGGAAGTGTCTTCGGATCTAAAATGAATTTCTTGTAGGCAGCATATGGATGGGTTTTGTTTTTTTATCCATTCTGAAACCCTGTGTCTTTTGATTGGGGCATTTAGCCCATTTACGTTCAGGATAACTATTGAGAGATATGAATTTAGTGCCATTGTATTGCCTGTAAGGTGACTGTTACTGTATATTGTCTCTGTTCCTTTCTGGTAATACTTTTAGGGTCTTTCTTTGCTTAGAGGACCCCTTTCAATATTTCCTGTAGAGCTGGTTTGGTGTTTACAAATTCTTTCAGTTTTTGTTTGTCCTGGAAGCTTTTTATCTCTCCTTCTATTTTCAATGGTAACCTAGCTGGATAAAGTATTCTTGGCTGCATGTTTTTCTCGTTTAGTGCTCTGAATATATCATGCCAGTTCTTTCTGGCCTGCCAGGTCTCTGTGGATAAGTCTGCTGCCAATCTAATATTTTTACCATTGTATGTTACAGACTTCTTGTCCCGTGCTGCTTTCAGGATTTTCTCCTTGTCTCTAAGACTTGTAAATTTTACTATTAGATGGTGGGGTGTGGACCGATTCCTATTGATTTTGAGGGGTGTTCTCTGCACCTCCTGGATTTTGATGCTTGTTCCCCTTGCTATATTAGGGAAATTCTCTACAATAATCCTCTCCAGTATACCTTCTGCTCCTATTTCTCTTTCTTCTTCTTCTGGAATCCCAATTATTCTAATGTTGTTTCATCTTATGGCATCACTTATCTCTCGAATTCTCCCCTTGTGGTCCAGTAGTTGTTTGTCTCTCTTTTGCTCAGCTTCTTTATTCTCTGTCATTTGGTCTTCTATATCACTAATTCTTTCTTCTGCCTCATTTATCCTAGCAGTAAGAGCCTCCATTTTTGATTGCACCTCATCAATAGCTTTTTAAATTTCTACTTGATTAGACTTTAGTTCTTTTATTTCTCCAGAAAGGGCTTTTATTTCTCCTGACAGGGTTTCTCTAATATCTTCCATGCCTTTTTCGAGCCCGGCTAGAACCTTGAGAATCGTCGTCCTGAATTCCAGATCTGACATATTACCAGTGTCTGTATTGATTAGGTCCCTAGCCTTCGGTCCTGCCTCCTGTTCTTTTTTTTTGTGGTGAGTTTTTCCGCCTTGTCATTTTGTCCAGATAAGAATCAGCTGTTCTCCTTGTGAAGTGAACTTGGTCTTGGCTGGATTTCTTGTTGATCTTCTGGGGGAGGGGCCTGTTGTAGTGATTCTCAAGTGTCTCTGCCCCAGGCGGAATTGCACTGCCCTTACCAGGGGCCGGGCTAAGTAATCCTCTCAGGTTCGCTTTCGGGAGCTTTTGTTCCCTGAACGCTTTCCGTAGAGTTCCGGAGGACGGGAATGACAATGGCGGCCTCCCAATCTCGGGTTTGGAGGAGCCGAGAGCTAGGGGCCCCAGTCTTCAGTGCGCCTTCAGAGAAAAGCGTTTAATCACTCCCGTCTCCCCAGCCTCCATTTGCACTCGGAGACCGTGCCCGGAGAAAATCGTGCGTACTCAGTCCCGTCTCACTGGCTTCTGGGAGTGCTCCGAGCTCACCCAGCCTGTGACCAAGTGTCTCTGTCTCTGGCAGAGTCCCACCTGTAGTCTCCGAACCCCGTAGATTCCTGAGCTCTCCCTGGTCGGATTCTCCCCGGATCTTGTGGGGACCCCTCGCACAGAGCACCAGCACTTGTCACAGAGCACTGGCCCGTGTCACAGACCATGGCTCTAGGAAACCTCAGCTCTGTCTCCGCAGCCGGCTTCCCTGCTCTAATACCTGTGCGCTCCGCGACACTCAGACACCCCTGATCATTCCCTGACCCCAGGGGACCTGAGTCCACGCTGTCCCCGTGAGGTCTTCACCCCAGTTTAGCCTCTGGAGCGATGTCCCTCCGTGGAGCAGACTTTTAAAAGTCCTGATTTTGTGCTCCGCCGCTTGCCCTGAATCATCAGTTTTACACAATTCACAGTACTCACCATAGCACATACCCTCCCCAGCGTCCATAACCCAGACACCCTATCCCTCCTACCCCCTTCCACTCCAGCAACCCTCAGTTTGTTTCCTGAAATTAAGAGTCTCTTATGGTTTGTCTCCCTCCCCAGTTCCATCTTGTTTCATTTTTCCCTTCCTTCTGCCCCCCATGGCCCCCCACCCTGCCTCTCAAATTACTCACATCAGAGAGATCATATAATTATCTTTCTCTGATTAACTTATTTTGCTTAGCATAATACCCTCTAGTTCCATCCACGTCCTTGCAAATGGCAAGGTTTCAGGGTTTTTTGATGGCTGCATAGTATTCCATTGTATATATCTACCAGTTCTTCTTTATCCGTTCATCTGTTGATGGACATCTAGGCTTTTTCCGTAGTTTGACTATTATGGACATTGCTGCTATAAACATTCAGGTGCACATGCCCCTTCAGATCACTACATTTGTATCTTTAAGGTAAATACCCAGTAGTGTGATTGCTGGGTCATAGGGTAGCTCTATTTTCAACCTTTTGAGGAACCTCCATACTTTTTCCAGAGTGGCTGCACCACCTTGCATTCCCACCAACAGTGTAGGAGTGTTCCCCTTTCTCGCATCCTCGCCAATACCTGTCGTTTCCTGACTGGTGAATGTTAACCATTCTGACTGGTATGAGGTGGTGTCTCACTGTGGTTTTGATTTGTATTTCCCTGATGCCAAGTGATGTGGAGCACTTTTTCATGTGTCTGTTGGCCATTTGAATGCCTTCTTTGCAGAAATGTCTGTTCATGTCTTCTGCCCATTTATTTTTTTTTTAAGATTTTATTTTATTTATTTGACAGACAGAGATCACAAGTAGGCAGAGAGGCAGGCAGAGAGAGAGGAGGAAGCAGGCTCCCTGCTGAGCAGAGAACGTGATGTGGGACTCGATCCCAGGACCCTGAGATCATGACCTGAGCTGAAGGCAGATGCTTAACCCACTGAGCCACTCAGGCGCCCCTGCCCATTTCTTGATTGGATTATTTGTTCTTTGGGTTTCCAAACTTTGATAAGGCCAGCATTACCTTGATCCCAAAACCAGACAAAGACCCCATCAAAAAGGAGAATTACAGACCAATATCCCTGAAGAACATGGATGCAAAAATTCTCACCAAAATACTAGCCAATAGGATCCAACAGTACATTAAAAGGATAATTCACCGGGGCGCCTGGGTGGCTCAGTGGGTTAAAGCCCCTGCCTTTGGCTCGGGTCATGATCCCGGTGTCCTGGGATCGAGCCCCACATCGGGCTCTTTGCGCTGCATGGGGCCTGCTTCCTCCTCTCTCTCTGCCTGCCTCTCTGCCTGCTTGTGATCTCTGTCTATCAAATAAATAAATAAAAAATCTTAAAAAAAAAAAAGGATAATTCACCACAACCAAGTGGGATTTATTCCTGGGCTGCAACGTTGGTTCAACATCCACAAATCAGTCAATGTGATACAACACATTAATAAAAGAAAGAACAAGAACCAAATGATAGTCTCAATAGAGAGAGAAAAAGCATTTGACAAAATACAGCATCTTTTCTTAATCAAAACTCTTCACAGTGTAAGGATAGAGGGTACATACCTCAATATCATAAAAGCCATCTATGAAAAACCCACAGTGAATATCATTCTCAATGGGGAAAAACTGAGAGCTTTCTGCTAAGGTTAGGGACATAACAGGGCTGTCCACTATCACCACTGCTATTCAACATAATACTAGAAGCCCTACCCTCAGCAATCACACAATAGAAATAAAAGACATCTGAATCTCCAAAGAAGTCGAACTCTACTCTTTGCAGATGATATGATACTTTATGTGGAAAACCCAAAAGACTCCACTCCAAAACTGCTAGAACTCATACAGGGATTCAGTAAAGTGCCAGGATATAAAATCAATGCACAGAAATCAGTTGCATTTCTTTACACCAACAACAAGACAGAAGAAAGAGAAATTAAGGTTTCAATCCCATTTACAATTGCACCCAAAACCATAAGATACCTAGGAATAAACCTAACCAAAGAGACAAAAAAAAAAAATCTACTAAAAAAAACTATAAAGTACACATGAAAGAAATTGAGGAAGACACAAAGAAATGGAAAAATGTTCTGTGTTCATGGATTGGAAGAACAAATATTATGAAAATGTCTATGTTACCTAGAGCAATCTACACATTTAATGCAATCCTTATCAAAATACCATCAACTTTTCCATTTCTGGGCTCTCTATTCTGTTCCATTGATCTATGTGTCTGTTTTTGTGTCAGTACCATACTGTCTTGATGATTACAGCTTTGTCATAGAGCTTGAGTCTGGAACTGTGACGACGCCAACTTTGGTTTTCTTTGTCAACATTCCTCCAGCTGTTCGGGGTCTTTACTGGTCCTTTCCATTTTTTGGAACAGTTTCAGGAGAATAGATATTAATTCTTCTTTAAATGTTTGGTAGAATTCCCCTGGGAAGCCGTCTGGCCCTGGGCTCTTGTTTTTGGGAGATTTTTGATGACTGCTTCAATCTCCTTACTGGTTATGGGTCTCTTCAGGTTTTCTATTTGTGGTTCCATTTTGGTAGTTTATATGTCTCTAGGAATGCATCCCTTTCCTCCAGATTGTCAAATTTGCTGGTGTATAGTTGCTCATAATATGTTCTTATAATTATTTGTATTTGTTTGGTGTTGGTTGTGATATCTCCTCTTTTTTCATGATTTTATTAATTTTGGTCCTTTCTTTTTTCTTTTTGATGAGTCTGGCCAGGGGTTTATCGATCTTATTAATTCTCTCAAAGAACCAGCTGCTAGTTTTGTTGATCTGTTCTTCTGTTCCTTTGGTTTCTATTTCATTGACTTCTGCTCTAATCTTTATTATTTCTCTTCTCCTGCTTGGTTTAGACTTTATTTGCTCTTCTTTCTCCAGATCCTTTAGGTATAAGGTTAAGTTGTGTACTTGAGACCTTACTTGTTTCTTGAGAAGGGATTGTATTGCTATATACTTTCTTCTCAGGACTGCTTTTTTGCTTTATCCCAAAGATCTTGAGAAATTGTGTTTTCATTTTCATTTGTTTCCATGAATTTTTTAAATTCTTTAATATCCTGGTTGACCCACTCGTTCTTTAATGTTCTTTAGCCTCCATGTATTTGAGTTCTTTCCAACTTTCCTCTTGTGGTTGAGTTCTAGTTTCAAAGCATTGTGGTCTGAAAGTATGCAGGAAATGATCTCAATCTTTTGGTGTCAGTTGAGACCTGATTTGTGATCCAGTATGTGATCTATTCTGGAGAATGTTCCATGCACACTAGAGAATGTATTCTCTTGCTTTGGGATGAAATGTTTTGAATATATCTGATGTCCATCTGGTCCAGCATATCATTTATTTTTTTTTAAGATTTTTATTTATTTATCTGACAGACAGAGATCACAAGTAGGCAGAGAGGCAGGCAGAGAGAGAGAAAGGGAAATAGGCTCCCCACTGAGCAGAGAGCCCAAGGCGGGGCTCTATCCCAGGACGCTGGGATCATGACCTGAGCTGAAGACAGAGGCTTTAACCCAGTGAGCCACCCAGGTGCCCTCCAGCATGTCATTTAAAGCCTTTATTTCCTTGTTCATCTTTTGCTTAGATGATCTGTCCATTTCAGTGAGGGGGGTTTTAAAGTCTCCTACTATTATTGCATTATTGTCAATGTGTTTCTTTAATTTAGTTATTAATTGGTTTAATCCACTGAGCCATCCAGGAGTCTCTAGTTATTAATTGGTTTATATAATTGACTGCTTCCGTGTTGAGCATAGATATTTAAAATGATTAGGTCTTCTTGTTGGACAGACCCTTTAAGTATGATATAGTATCCTTCCTCATCTCTTATTATAATCTTTGGCTTAAAATCTAATTTACCTGATATAAGGATTGCCACCCCATCTTTCTTTTGATGTCCATTAGGATGATAAATTGTTTTCCACCCCTCACTTTAAATCTGGAGGTGTCTTTGGGTCTAAAATGAGTTTCTTGTAGGCAGCATATCAATGGATCTTGTTTTTTAATCCATTCTGATACCTTGTGTCTTTTGATTGGGGCATTTACCCCATTTATACTGAGGGTAACTATTGAAAGATATGAATTTAGTGCCATTGTATTGCCTATAAGATGACTGTTACTTTATATTGTCTGCTCCTTTCTAGTCCGTTACCTTTAGGCTCTCTCTTTGCTTAGAGGACCACTTTCAATATTTCCTGTAGGGCTGTTTTGGTGTTTGCAAATTCTTTTAGTTTTGTTTGTCTTGGCAGCTTTTAATCTCTCATATTTTCAATGACAGCCTAGCTAGATATAGTATTCTTGGTTGCATATTTTTTCCCATTTAGTTCTCTGAATATATCATGCCAGTCCTTTCTGGCCTGCTAGGTCTCTGCGGATAGGTCTGCTGACAATCTAATATTTCTACAATTCTATGTTACAGACCTCTTCTTGCAGGCTGCTTTCAGGATTTTCTCTTTGTTACTGAGACTGTAAGTTTTACTATTAGATGATGGGGTTTTGATGATGTAAGTTTTACTATTATATGGTGATTACTATTAGATGATGATGACCTACTTTTATTGATTTTGATGGGGGGTTCTTTGTGCCTCCTGGATTTTGATGCTTGTTCACATCCCCAAATTAAGGAAGTTCCCTGCTATAATTTGCTTCAGTATACCTTCTGCATCTCTCTCTCTCTCTTTCTTCTTCTGGGATCCCAATTATTCTAACATTGTTTCATCTTAGCGTGTCTTATCTCTTGCATTTTCCCCTTGTGGTCTAGTAGCTGTTTATCTCTGTTTTTCTCAGCATCTTTATTCTCTATCATTTGGTCTTCTATATCACTAATTCTCTCTTTTGCTTCACTTATCCTCACAGTAAGAGGCTCCATTTTTTATTGCACCTCATTGATACCTTTTTAAAAAAATTTCAACTTGGTTAGATTTTAGTTCTTTTATTTCTCCAGAAAGGGATTTTATTTTTCCAGAAAGGTTTCTTTAGTATCTTCTATGCTTTTTTCAAGCCCAGCTAGCATCTTGATAATCATCATTTTGAATTCTATTTCTGACATCTTATTAATGTCTGTATTGATTAGGTCCCTACCATTGGTACTACCTCTTATTCTTTTTTTTTTTTTTGAGGTGAGATTTTTCTGCCTTGTCATTTTATCCAGGTAAGAAGAGAAGAATGATAGAACAAAATGCTAAAAGGATACCAATGACCCCAGAAAATTATACACTAACCAAATCAGAAGATCAGAAAAGACTCAAAACCAGGGGGAGAAGAAAGAAGAAAATATAAATAAATAAATATATGTGTATATATATATATATATATATACATATATTTATTTATAAAAATATATATATATATTTAGACTGAATAGAACAGAGCTACACACTTGATTTTGGGTGTATTTTGGTCTTTTAGAAGAAACCACCTCCCAAAATTTTAAAGAAAGAAAAACTATATATATATGTATATATATATATATATATATATACACACATACCACACACACACACACACACACACACACAAGTAAGGGTAAACACGATGAAGGGCTGGAATATGACTGTAAAGATGAAAATTTTAAAAGATTCTAAAAAAGGAATTGATAAGATAATAAGTTGGTTGAAAAAAGAAAAAAAAAGGGAGAATTTGATCAGGCTGGAAACTAGAACAAAGCCATATGCTAGATTTAGGATATATTTGGGTCTGTTAGAAAAAACTGTATCCCAAAATTATAAATAAAGAAAAACTTATATGTATACAAAGAATAAAGTTAAATACAATGAAGGAATAGAATATGACTATAACAATTAAAATTTAAAAAGATTTTTAAAAGGTATTGATAAGATAAAATAGTTTAAAGTTAAAATAGGAAAGAGGAAAATTTTAAAAATAATAGAACAAGAAAAAAATAAAATAAAAAAATTAACTTTGAAAGACTAAAGAATCATGGGAAAAAATCCATGAATTCTATGCACTGCATTCCCCTAGCTCTGGAGTTCCACAGTTCTCATTGATCAGTGAACTTGGTCTTGGCTGGATGTTCTTGCTACTCTTCTAGGGGAGGCGGCTGCTGCAGGGATTCTCAAATGTCTTTGCCTTAGGTGGAATTGCATGGCCCTTCTCAGGGGCCAGTCTCAATAATCTGCATGGCTTTGCTCTCCATAACTTTTGTTCCCTGAAAGACTTCCATACAGCTTTGGAGGATGGGAATGAACATGGTCACCTCCCAGTCTCCCACCCAGAGGAGCCAAGAGCTCAGGGCCCCACTCCTCAGTGCACCCTCAAAGAAAAGCAGTCAGTCCCTCCTGTCTCTCTAGTCTCCGGCTGCACTCCATGCTCACCCAGTCTGTGACCAAGCATTTCTATCTCTGGCACATGGCCCTGTTTGGAGTCTCCAAACCCAGCCAATTCCTACAGCATACTCCCACACTGCTCCTCTTGGAGGAGGAAGGAGGGGGTCTCTCAGGATTTGCCACTTGTGGGGTTTCCTGTTCAAAGAGCAGTGGTCCAACTGTGCCTTGGATTGCGGTTCAAGGTAACCCTGAGCTGAGAGCCCAGTGCTTAGCCCTGTCTCTTCAGCTGGCTTCCCTGCTCCAATACCTGAGGGAGCTCTGTCACCCTCAGACACCCCTGGTCTTTTTGTGTCCCCATGGGTCCTGAGACCACACTCTCCCTGCAAGGTCTCCACTCACCGCTTAGCCTCTGGAGCTATGTTTCTCAGTGGAGCAGACTTCTAAGGGTTCTGATTTTGTGCTCCTCTGCTCTACCACTTGCCAGGAGCTGACCCTTCCCCCCATGGTCTATCTTCCCATATATAGCCTCAGATTCACTTTTTCACATATCCTATCTTCCAGAAAGTGGTCGTTTTCTGTTCCTAGAATTGCTGTTGTTATTTTCTTTGGTCTCCTGTTGAGTTTGTAGGGGTTCAGAATGGTTTGATAACTATCTAGCTGAACTCCTGGGATCAGACAAAACTTACGTCTCCTACTTCTCCACCATCTTGCTCCTCCCTCCCCCCTGGGAATTGAATTCTGATACAAGCTGCAGTATGGATGAATCTTGAAAACATTTTGCTATGTGAAAGAAGCCAGATATGAAAGGACAAATACTGTATTATTTCAAAATAGGCAAATATTTCATATTAGGCAAATTCGTAGAAAAATGTTAAAATAGGGGCTCCTAGGAATTAGAGGTGTGGGGGTAATGGGGAGTTATTGCTCAATGGGAATAGAGTCTCTGGGTTGATGAAAAAATTTTGGAAATAGTTGCACTATTTTAAGTGTAATTATACACTTAAAAATGGTTGAAATGATAATTTTTTTTACTTATATTTTACCACTATAAAAAAGATTTGAATGTAAAACAAATCTATGGACTAGGTAGTTTATAGAGACAGAGAAGAAAAGCTCACAATACCTCAGAAAATAATATCTAGCTTGAAAGAAGGGAGTGGGTCTTGAGTGGCTGAAACCAAGAGGAGTGAGTTGGAGGCAGCCTTACAGAGAAGGTTGTGGAATAAGAAAAGGGTTGAAAGAGCACAAGAGTATTGAGTTTCTTGTTTATCAGACTCCATGAGAAAGATTTTATGTACTTTTTTCATTTCATCTGTAGAGAAATCCTGTGTGGTAGGTACAGTTACTAACCTAATGTTTGTGTGAGAAAACTGAATCTTAGGTTAATAACTTGCTCAAGGACTTGCCTAATGAGTGGCAGAGCCAGAACTTGAAACCCATTTTGTCACCTCCAGAACTCGTACTCTGTTTTGTTATTTTATTGATGTCAACTTTTTAGGTTAAGAACTGGAAAAACAGAATCCACCTGAAAGGCTTATTGTGAGGGTTAAATAAGAAACATTTTTTAACTGGAACGTTCTAAAGATACCTGAGGATTCTGTATTATTCTTTGATTGTGCTGCCCTCTATATTCCCACAGGAGGCCGAGACCTCTTTTAAAATACTCTGAAAAAAAAAATGCACTGTGTACCATAGTTGATTAGAATGTTCTCATATCCCTCTCACCATTTGTAAATTTCTTAATTGCAAAGACTTTATCTTATTTATTTTTAGAGGGTTCAATTCATTTTTTCAATGTTTTGAGTTTTTATTTAAATTCCAGTTAGTTAATATGTAGTGTAATATTAGTTTCAGGAGTAGAATTTAGTGATTCATTACTTACAACAAAACCACGTGCTCATCACAAGTGCCTGCCTTAATCCCCATCACCTATTCCACCCATCTCCCAACCCACCTCCCCCCAGCAACTCTCAGTTTGTTCTCCATAGTTAAGCATCTCTTATGGATTGCCTCCCTCTTTTTTTTCTTTCCTTTATGTTCATCTGTTTTGCTTCTTAAATTCCACACATGAGTGAAATCATATGACATGTCTTCTGACTAACTTATTTCTCCTAGTGTAATACACTAACTCCATCTACATCATTGCAAATGGCAAGATGTTTCATTCTTTTTTATGGCTAATAGTTCATCATATACATATGTCCATATATATATACACATCACATCTTCTTTATGCATTCATTAGTCGATGGACATTTGGGCTCTTTCCATAATTTGGCTATGCTGATAATGTTGCTGTAAACATGGATATGCATGTGTCCATTTGAGTCAGTATCTTTGTACCCTTTGGGTAAATACCTAGTAGTGCAATTGCTGGATCAGAGAGTAGTTCTATTTTTAATGTTTTAAGGAAAATCCATACTGTTTTCTGAGTGGCTGCATTCCACCAACAGTGTAAGAGGATTTCCCCTTTCTCTGTATCCTCACCAACATCTGTTGTTTCCTGTGTTGTTAATTTTAGCCATCTGACTGTTGTGAGGTGGTATCTCATCATGGTTTTGATTTATATTTCCCTGGTTGATGAGTGATGTTCAGCATCTTCTCATGTGTCCGTTGGCCATCTGTGCATCTTCTTTGGAAAAAATGTCTGTTCATGTCTTCTGGCCATTTCTTAAGTGGATTATTCCTTTATCAGATATATCATTTGCAAATATGTTCTCCCATTCCACAGTTGCCTTTTAGTTTTGGTGACTGTTTCCTTTGCTGTGCAAAAGCTTTTTATATCAATGAAGTCCCAACAGTTCATTTTTGCTTTTGTTTCCCTTACCTCTGGTGACATGTCAAGTAAGAAGTTGCTATGGCTAAGGTCACAGAGGTTGCTGTCTGTGTTCTCCTCAAGGATTTTGATGGATTCCTGTCTCACATTTAGGTATTTCATCCATTTTGAGTCTATTTTTGTGTGTGGTGTAAGGAAATGGTCCATTCTGCTGTATGTCGAGGTCCAGTTTCCCCAAAACCATTTCTTGAAGAGACTTTTTTCCCATTGCATATTCTTTCCTGTTTTGTTCAAGATTAGTTGACCATAGAGTTTTGGGGTCCATTTCTAAGTTTTTTATTCTGTTCCATTGATCTATGGGGTCTGTCTTTGTGCCAGTACTGTACTGTTTTGATGACTACAGCTTTATAACATAGCTTAAAGTCTGGAATCGTGATGCCTCCAGTTTTGCTTTTCTTTTTCAATATTACTTTTACTATTCAGGGTCTTTTATAGTCCCATACACATTTTAGGATTGTTTATCTAGCTTTGTGAAAAATGCTATTTGTATTTTCATAGGGATTGCATTAAATGTATAGATTGCTTTGGGTAGTGTAGAAATTTTAACAATATTTGGTCTTCTAGTCCATGAACATGGAATGTTTTCCCATTTCTTGTTGTCCTTCAAATTCTTTCATAAGTGTTCTATAGTTTTCAGAGTATAGATCTTTTACCTAATTGGTTAGGTTTATTGCTGGACATCTTATGGTTTTTGGTACAATTGTAAATGGAGTCAATTCCTTGATTTCTCTTTCTGCTGCTTCATTATTGGTGTATAGAAATAAATTTATGTATATTTATTATGTATCTTGCAACTTTACTGAATTTGTGTATAATTTCTAGAATTTTTTTGTGGAGTCTTTTGTCTTTTTATAGAGAGTATCATGTTGTCTACAAAAAATGAAAGTTTGTCTTCTTCCTTGCTGACTTGGTTGCCTTTTATTTCTTTGCATTGTCTGATCGCTAAGGCTAGGATTTCCAGTACTATGTTAAAAAACAAAGGTGGGAGTGTCTTATTCCTGGCATTGGAGGAAAAGCTCTCAGTTTTTCCCCATTGAAGATGATATCAACAATGGGTCTTTCATATATGGCCTTTATGATATTGAGTATGTTCTGTCTATGCCTGATTTCTTGAGGGTTTTTATCAAGAAAGGATGCTGTACTTTCTAGAATTTTTCTGCATCTATTGAGATGATCATACGGTTCTTAACCTTTCTTTTATTAATGTGGAGTATCACATTGATTGATTTGTAAGTATTGAACCACACTTGCAGCCCAGGAATAAATCCCATGTGATCATGGTGAATGGCTCTTTTAATGTAGCTAGTATCTTGTTGAGAATTTTGGATGCATGTTCATCAGGGATATTGTAATCCTCTATTTTAGTGGGCTCTATGTCTGGTTTTGGGATTAGGCATTGCTGGCCTCATAGAAGTTTTCTTTCCATTTATATTTTTTGGAAGAGCTCCAAAAGAGTAGGGATTTATTCTTCTTCAAATGTCTGGTAGGATTCTTCTAGAAAGCTATCTGGCCCTGAACCTTTGTTTGTTGGGAGACTTTGATTATTGAGTCAATTTCTTTGCTGGTTATGAGTCTGTTCAAATTTTCTATTTCTTCCTGTTTCAGTTTTGGTAGTTTATATGTTTCTAGGAATTTATCTATTTCTTCCAGATTGCTCAGTTTGTTGACATATAACTGCTCGTAATATTCTCTTACAATTGTTTGTATTTCTGTGGTCTTGATTGTGATCTCTCCTCTCTCATTCATGATTTTATTTATTTGGGTCTATTTTTTTTTTGTTAAGTCTGGCTAGAGGTTTATCAGTTGTATTAATTCTTTCGAAGAACCAGTCCTAGTTTTATTGATCTGTTCTTCTGTTTTGTTTTGTTTCTATGTCATTTATTTCTGCTCTAATGTTTATTATTTCCCTTCTTCTGCTGGATTTTGGCTTCATGTGCTGTTCTTTTTCTAGCTCTTTTAGGTGTAAGGTTTTATATTTGAGAGTTTTTTTGATTCTTGAGATAGGCCTGTATTGCTATGTACCTCCCTCTTATGACTGCCTTTGATGCATCCCAAAGGTTTTGGACTGTCATGATTTCATTTTCATTTGCTTCCGTGTATTTTTAAAATTTCTTCTTTAATTTCCTGGTTAACCCATTCATTCTTCAGCAGGATGTTCTTTAACTTCCATAAATTTGTGGTCTTCCAAATTTTTTCTTGTGGTTGACTTCAAGTTTCATAGCATTATGGTCAGAAAATATGCATGGTATGATCTCAACCTTTTTGTATTTGTTGAGGTCTGGTTTGTGACCCAGTATGTGATCTGTTCTGGAGAATGTACCATGTGCATGCATAAAGAATGTGTATTCTGCTGCTTTAGGGTGAAATGTTCTTAATATATCTATTAAGTCCATTCAAAGTCATTGTTTCCTTGTTGACTTTCTGCTGAGATGATTTACTTATTGCTGTGAATGGGGTGTTAAATTCCCCTACTATTATTATTTTTTAAAAAGATTTTATTTATTTATTTGACACACAGAGAGAGAAAGAGAGTGACAGCAGGAACACAAGCAGAGGAAGTGAAGGAAGAGAGGCAGGCTTCCCACTGAGCAGGGAGCCCAATGTGGGGCTTGATCCCAGGACCTTCTAGTCTTCCCAGCAAGTGGTTTTGGGGAAATGTTTTCCTGTGTGATCCCCTGTGCACTGTTCTTGCTCTCTCTCTCCCTCCATCTCTGTTTCTCTTTCTCTCTCACCTCTCTCCATGATCAGGATTCTCTGCCCTCTGTGGCACCTGTGATCATTTTCCCCCAAATCATGTCTCCACACCTCCTACCTTCCATGATGTGGCCTCTTCTCTTCCTCTAGTTGTGCAGTTTGTTCTGTCAGTCCACAGATTTCTTGGTTACTCAGAATGATTTGATGTTTCTCTAGCTGTGTTTGAGGGACTAGGTGAGCCCAGGGTGGTCCTACTACTCTACCATCTTAACACTTTTGGCAGGATTTTTAAAAATATGTTATGCTGAATGTTTCTTGAGTGAAGGTGCTGCTTGAACAGAATTTTGAGATGAAAATATGGCAGAAAGAAAGGACAAAAATTCCTATAGCAACTACATTTAAGGAAAAGGCAGGTTCTCCGTTGGAGTGGAAGACCAGTGCTGGCATATGGGATTAAGGCAGGGAAGAATATTTAGGCAGGAAAAAACAACTAGTGAGAAGTTTTGATTTGAGCAGCCTTTGGAATTCATTGTGGGATACTGGGAAGGAGATGGATTTTTGGACAAGATGGCTGGCCTCACTGTATAAAGAATCCTTTTGATGGGAAAGAATGCAAATTGGCAACATGATAAGCACTGTGAACTAGAGCAATATTATCAGAAAGGATGACACAATTTAGAGGAGTAGGTAAGATGGGCATAAAACATCATCTCTGTGTAGATTACTTCAAAAGCTTCCTGAATCCCCACTATACCATATGGTATTATCACCCTCAATGTCCTCACCATCATCAACATTATCATCATCATTAACCACAGCAGTAACTACCATAGTTGCAACAGTTATGTTATCAGAGCCTACCAGGTGCAAGCCAGTAGCCAGGGCTACAAATAAAAGCTTAAGACTCTCTTTCAAAGTGTCTAGCAAAGCCATTAGTCCCTCCTATCCTTCTCTATCCTGTTCTCTGTTCTCTGATGCCAAACTCTCCTTTTGCAAATGACACTTTAATCATGTTACATAGTGTTGTTGAAAAGAAATTTCCCTAGCATTTATGCCTTTCAAATTATATTTTGGGATCTTGTGTTTTTTTAAAATTTAAAGATTTTATTTATTTTATTTGTAAGAGAGAGAGTGCATGTGTGGGAGGAGGGGCAGAGGGAGAGGGAGAGAGAGAATTTCAAGTAGACTCCATATTGAACATGGAGCCCAACTCGGGGGTGACTTGAGACCTTGACTTTGAGATCATGACCTGAGCCAAAACCAAGAGTTGGATGCTTAAACAACTGAGCTATCCAGGCACCCTTCTTAATATATTTTAAAAATAATTTTATTTGTTTTTAGAAGAGACATTACCTTCACATACCTCAAAATTTATTTCAGTTATGTGAAGAAAAGTCTTCCTCCCACTTCCCCCATTTATTTCTTGTGTACCCTTCCAGAGGGTTTCCCAAAGCATTTCTATAGATGCTTTTAAAAAAAAAAAATAGAAAGATTTTATTTTTTCTAGAACAGTTTTAGGTTTACAATAAAATAAAAGTACAGAAATTTCCCATATGCCCTCCTGTCTCCACACATGCATAGACTCCTCCAACATCAACATCACTAACCAGAATGGTACATTTTTTTACCAAGGTTGAACCTACATTGACACATCATATTAACCCAAAGTCCATAGTTTACCTCAGTGTTCACTATTGGTTTTGTATGTTCTCTGGTTTGGACAAATGTATAATGAAATGCATACATCATTATAGTATCATATAGAGTGTTTTCTTTTTTTAAAGACTTTTATTTATTTATTTATTTATTTGACAGAAAGAGATCACAAGTAGGCAGAGAGGCCCGCAGAGAGAGAGAGAGGAGGAAGCAGGCTCCCTGCCAAGCAGAGAGCCCAATGCGGAACTCGGTCCCAGAACCCTGAGATCAGGACCTGAGCCGAAGCAGAGGCTTAACCCACTGAGCCACCTAGGCGCCCTAGAGTGTTTTCAATGCCTGAAAATTCTTTGTGTTCTGCCTATTCATTCCTCACCCCCTATCCTGACAACCACTGATCTTTTTATTGTCTCTGTAGTTTTACCTTTTCCAGAATGTCATATAGTTGAATCGTACAGTATGTAGCCTTTACAGATTGGCTTTTCTCTCTTAGTAATATATATTTAAGTTTCCTCTGTGTCTTTCCATGACTTGAGAGCTCATTTATTTTTACCACTGATAAATATTCCATTGCCTGGGTGTACCACAGTTTATTTATTCACTCACCTACCACAGGAGATCACAGTTACCTCCATGTTTTGGCAAGTGTGAATAAAGCTGTGATAAATGTCCATGTGCAGGTTTTTGTGTGGACATAAGCTTTCAACTCTAAGTACCAAAGAATGTGATTGTTGTATTGTATGGTTAGAGTATGTTTAGTTTTCTATGAAACTTCCAAACTATCTCCCAATGTGGCTATAGCATTTTGCATTCCCATCAGCAACGAATGAGAGATCCTGTTGCTCCACCTCCTCAAAAGCATCTGATGTTGACAGTGTTCTGCATTTTGATAGAGTGTAGTGTGTCTCTCATTCTAATGGGTGTGTTGTGGTGTCTCACTATTGTGTCAGTTTGCTAACCATGCCTTTTTACTCTTCCCCACACCACAAGCACCATTTTCCAGTGGATCATCCTAAGTCCCCAAATATGCCTTTGTTGATCTTCTTCTAGCTGATGCCCTCCTCTCCCTACTTCAAACCTATTAAGTCAGGAAATAGCATGGATTCCTCAAAGAAGCATACATTTTTGTGATTTGGGCACAAATAAACAGAAAAACGAGAAAGAGGAAAGAAACTTGAATCTATATTTGTTTATTTATTTACTTATTTATTTTTTAAAGATTTAATTAATTTATTTGACAGACAGAGACCACAAGTAGGCAGAGAGGCAGGCAGAGAGAGAGGAAGGGAAGCAGGCTCCCTGCTGAGCAGAGAGCCCCATGTGGGGCTCAATCCCAGGACCCTGGGATGATGACCCGAGGTGAAGACAGAGGCTTTAACCCACTGAGCCAACCAGGTGCCCCTTGAATCTATATTTAAAGCCCAGAAGTCAGGGGGGAGACGCCAAAATGTTTTTCTACCTCCTTTTCATGATTATTTAAACAAAAAAAGGACTAAAAGCCTAACACTTTTTCAAAAAGACTCTATACAATATTAAGACTTTAAGATCACACTCTTAATACCATTGTCTGCTCAGGAGTAATTTCAGTTTGATTTGTCTGACCCTCTTTGATGAATCCCATTTCCCTTGGGAGAAGCAGCTATCAATATTATCTGATTCTTAGAAACAGAATTATCTGATTCATAGAATCAAGAATATTCTGGAACCCTGAGAAGGAGGATTACTATGTACAAAAGAGCTGTCCGGTGAAAGTAGGAGAGGGTCATGGCTCCTGTCTTCCTTCCTGACTGCCCCTCAGGTTACCTCTGACCAATGGTTAACAGAGGTTGCAAGAAACACCTGATATTGGGCGCCTGGGTGGCTCAGTGGGTTAAAGCCTCTGCCTTCGGCTCAGGTCATGATCCCAGGGTACTGGGATCGAGCCCCACATGGGGCTCTCTGCTCGGCGGGGAGCCTGCTTCCTCCTCTCTCTCTGCCTGCTTCTCTGTAATCTCCATCTGTCAAATAAATAAATAAAAAACATCTTTTAAAAAAAAAAAAAAGAAACACCTGATATTAAGATGTCTGTCACCCAACTGATAGCCTCTAGAGAGCCTGAGACTGGTTAGAAAAGCCATTTTTGTAGATAATATTCTTGTCCTGAAAAGTGAAAAGTGCTAAATGGAGTGAAATTATCTGTCAGATATAACTCACTAGCTTGGAAGGCCATACATATACATTTATATGAAGATTACATTCTAGTTCAATGACTCCCCAAAACTTCAATATATATATTTAAAGATTTATTTCTCTTCATTCTATAAAGGAATTGAGGTAATTAAAAGAATTTTAACCTCATACAATATGGAAATTTTAAAAAAGTGTAAAGCTAGGATAACATGCAGACTAATAGGTCATAAAATAATATATAGTTATTAAAATTGGACTGCAAAATTTTTTGAGATGCTTAATAGCCAAGGTATAAAGACAAACACGATAATTTAAAACTTCACATACTATTAAAACAAAATTTAATTTCTGTTATTCTTTAATTCTGTTATTTAGGTCTATAAGGCATTTGTGTAGGCTTTCATGTATGGGCATAATGTGATACATGAATATCCTTAACAACATTCTCCAATAAATACAGTAGCAGGTTCTGTCTGTAGTTTCTTCCACCATTTTTCTATGTCAAATAAAGGAGTAACAGTATACATAATTCAAAAAGGTGATCTGAAGGAAGATGATAGATTCCATATGCAACTCTGTGATGATCCAGGGAATAAAAATGAAATAGCTTAAAGTAGTGGAGTAACTATTTATTCTTTCAGATGTACTTTTTGGGACACCTGGCTTAGTTGGTTAAGCATCTGCCTTTGGCTCAGGTCATGATCTCCAGGTCCTGGGATCGAGTCCCACATTGGGCTCCCTGCTCAGTAGGAAGTTTGTTTCTCTCTTTCCCTCTGCCTCTCCTCTCCACTTGTGCTCTCTCTCTCTCTCAAATGAATAATGAATGAACAAAAATCTTTTTAAGATATACTTCTTGCATATTTCTTTCAATTGGACTTTTGATAAAAGTTGAGCAGGAGCCTGATGGATGTGGAAATTAACTAGATGGGGAGACTCCTTCACAATGTAAACATATATCAAATCATCCTGATGAAACTTTTAAATATCTTACAGTTTTACAAGTCAATTATTTCTCGGTAAAGATGAATTATTTTTAAGAAGTTGAGCAGACCAGAACTTAATACAGAAAATTTTGCATGGCCTGACATTCAGATATTCTCTGTAGTATTAGAGAAGATCTAGAGACTTTCAAAATCAATCAAGAAATGAAAGGGGTGGCAACCTTTAGAAAAACTGAGGGCCCAGTACCATGAACATATTTGTTTTTTTATTACTATAGTTGAAATACAATGTTATGTTAGTATCAGGTATACAACATAGTGATTCAACTTCTCTTTACCTTATGCTATGCTCACCACAAGTGTAGCTACCATCTGTCATACAACACTATTAAAATACCACATGAGCATATTTTTTATTACAACTTCCAGAAAAACCACACCAAAATAGCTTAAAGACCTAGAGAATTTATTTTAATATTTCTTATTTCCTAAAAATTCATTTAAAGCTATAGTTCATTCTAAGTACTATACAGGTGAATATCATAATCTGGATATATAGTGTTTCCATTATCGCTTGGAACCCTTATATTTAGTAATATTTTTTAGTTTCTAAATATATGAAAATTTCAAAAGGTGTCCTTTGATTGTTAACTTCTAAGTTTATTGTATTATGGTAAGATAATTTACTGCATGGCAAGCCCTCAGAATTATTTATATTTCCCTTGGACCTAATACATGAAATGTTCTTTGTAAATTTTTCATGTCTTAAAAAGAAAGCGTATTCTCTGTTGGATATAAAGTTTTATACAATGGCATGACCATATTAAATGCATTGTTCAGGTTTTAGATATAGGAGCTGTGTAGAGCTTTAGATTCCTCTTCAGGGAGAAAGCTGTGGATGAGGACATTCTGAATTATTTGAATTTAAAACAAACTTACTTTCCTGGAATTGACCAAGATTATGGTTTCAACCGCCGGGGATGTACCAGTTATCTTTTGCTGCAAAATAAATCATTCTTCTTTCTTTGCTCAGTTTCTGTGGGTTGGCAATGGGCAGGGCTTACCTGGAGTGGTTCTTCTGCCATTCTTGCCTGGGGTTGCTTATGCGGCTATAGTAATCTGGGGATTGCCTGGGGCTAGACCAGCCAAGATGGCGTCACTCACTTGTCTGGTGACTCTTAAGGGAAGGCTGAACCTCTCTTTCCACAAGTCTTTCATCCTGGTCTTTGTATGATGGTGGAAGTTTTCCAAGAGGATAAGAACAGAAGCTATGACACCCCTTGAATCCAGGCTCAGAAACCACATGATCTTCTACCACATTCTGTTGTCCCAAGCAAGTCACAGGGCCTGTCCAGATTCAGGGAGTGGGGAAATAAATTTCACCTCTTGATGTGAGCTGCAAAGAATTGGAGCCATTTTACATCTATCACAAAGGGAAATTCAAATTCAAAATAGAGATTTGAGTTGGTTTATAAGAAAGGGAAATTCTGTATATTCTTGAGCACATGGTTTGAATATATACTTGCTCCATATGGTTGCAAAGGGGCTAGGAACAAAGTTTTCATGTCCTTGTGACAGATGTTCCAGAAGGATTGAGAGCTTCCAGAGGGGATGTCTGCCTGCCTCTTTCCAGTGAGTTATTTCTTGGCCGCTGCAATATCCTGGTGGATGCCAGGTAAGAAATTCATTTTTAGAGCTCCATAAACTTAGGTCCTGTTTCGATAAGGAGACATGTAAAGAGTGTGACTTTTGAATAGACTACAGCCATAATTTATCTAAGGCCCGTGGGTAAAACTTATGTGAAATTATCGCTTCCTTATGTGAAGTTCATGGTACACGACTTATTTCTACAAGATAAGGCCTTGGCTGAACTTCACTGCAAGGGAGTTCCTGGTGACTGCAAAGTTAATTTTCAGAAATGAAGCCAGTTTGGAGGAGAATTTTGAATTCTCTTACTTTAAATACCATATCCGGAATGAAATGGGACAGGGTGAAGTTGGAGTTATAACATTCTCTGAAAAGTTCATACCTAGGTGTTTGGAGTTGACACACTTAGTTCTTGTGATCTCACCAGGAAAGTAAAAGTCTATGCTCCTAGGAATGAAGGCAGGGGAAGATTTCTCCTTTTGAAAAATGCTGTTTTGGCCTTTTCCTCTTTTGGAGTTGCCTCATTTTCTTTCCTAACAAATCAGATCAGCCCTCTCCTCCCCAGGATTCTTGGGGGACTTACATCTGGTGTATGGAATGGATTGGAGCCCCCTAATCTGCTGCTGGCCTCCTTTCTGCCAAATGAGTTAGACAATGGGAGCACCGGGAAGTGCAGTAGGCAAAGGAAGTGATTATTGGACAGTACACCATTATAACCTTCATCCTGCTTGTCAGCTGACAACTTCGTAATCCTATTTGTAAAGATGAAAGGTTCAGTACTATCGCTGGGTTCACTGGAATGTTGCATTCTGAAGATGAAGCAATGCATCATTCATTGAGTCTCGGGATTCACTTGAAAAGTTTCACCAGTACTCAAATTCCTGCTTTGTCTTATAAGGCGCAGGTTTGTCATCCTTGGAGTCCCTTGGTGAGTATGCTGACTGTGATGTTATTCTTTCTGAGTGCTAAGAGTGTTTCCCACCTGACCATGGCTCGTGCTTTGTCTCTCACTGGGGTCTGGTCAGACAAGCTGTGTGTATACTTCTTGAGAAGGCTGATTGTTGTGAAAGCCTTTGCCACATAAACAGAAACAAGGCATTGGCTCATTTAGATATGATCGCCAGCAACTTTTCTCTTATAACCTCTGGAACACAATTGCATCATGCAGGCATGTGATTGGGAAGAAGTATCAGCTCAAAAACCATCTGGTTAAGAATGAGGAGTACTTTTCAGGTTGGCAGATGGCAAAGTGCCAAAATGTCACAGGTACTTCTGCCTTGGTCCCCCATTCCTAAAAGATTCACAAGCTGAGGATTTCTCATCCAGTCTCAGAAAGGTAGGTTTGCCTAGGGAGAGGCTGGAGTGATCCTTTTGGAGCAGTTTCAGGGGCTTTTGTATTTCTGAAGGTGACCTAATGATTAAATGTGGTTTTGGACAGACCTAAATTAGTTAAAAGTCATTCATTCACTTATTAATATTTATGAGCAGATATTGTCCTAAGGCTAAGGAGGCAGAGATAGATAAGACTCAGTTTCTGCCCCTACCAGCTCGTGCAGCAGGGTGAGGATCTAGGAAAGGGTAGGAAGAGAGACAAAGAGCTGCTGGTAATTACAAGAACTCCTTTCCCTACTTTTTTTAAAAACTGTGAAATATTCTTTGTTTTGCTATGGAAAGTAAAGGTCTAACTGGATCTTTCATTTAATCAGCAAGCATTTGTTGAATGCCTGCTTTGTGCCAGGCCCTGTTCCAGGTGCTAGGACTGTAAGGGAATCCATTTAAGGAACAACCCGAGGATAATGTTGGGAAGATCAGAAAAGCACCCTAACTATTCTGTCTTCACCCTTTTCCAGCGCTCTCTCAATGCCTCCTCTGGGGATGGATGCCAACATCATAAGATGAGGCAGCAACAATTTCTAATCCTTTCTGGGTTGAAAGGAGGATATCCCCTGAAAAAGGAACTTCAGAAGTGATCAGATGGACAACGTAAACTTCACCTTCAACCATGCCAATCATTTGTTTCCCCTGGTCTTTCTTTGAATAAACACACAGGTTTACTCATGGCAGTGAGGCAGCACTGGAAGAAGGGAGAAATAGGACAGCCAGAATATGGTAACTTTGCTAATGACCTATTGCTTGTATCTCTGTTGGGTCATCTTTAGTAAATGCAAGTCAAGGCTCAAAAATGAATGGAGGCTACCAAAAGTGGTGAGAGGTCTGGCCCAGGTGATGGCAGGGTCTTATCTCCTTCCCCATCTGATACTCTGTGATGATATCTGTACAAATAGTCCCATAATGCTTTTTACCAAGTAGGGTTCTCCCCCCAATACTTTAGTTTACTGAATCATGTAGAAAAAGTGATAAACTATTTGCATAAACATAGATATTTCTTCTAGGTATGAAGGAACTGTTTGAAATCACTAGATGGAAAATAAGACTTGAAGTAGTTGAAAAAAAGAGGTAGATTTTATCTGTAATATGAAAATATTTCCAAAAGTATGTAAATGGGTTAGACAAACAAGTTTGCAGAATAACATAGGGTAGGATGGATATCATTTATGTTTTAAAAAAAAGAAGGAAGGGGACAATGATAAGGCTGATATTTTATAGGGCTTGCTCTATGCCAGACACTGTTCTCAGTGCTTTGCTGATCTTCAAAATGACCCCAGGAATTAAGTATTGTTACTATTTCCATCATAAAGATTTGAAAACAGGGGCATGGAGAAGTTGAATGTCTTACCTAATGTCACACAGCTAGGATTTAAACTGAGGCAGTTAGTCTGCAGATTCTGGAACCAAAGCTTTGCAATATTTCTACAGGCACAGCCATACAAATACAAAGCCTTCAAAAAAAAAAAAAAAAGATACACACCGAGTGGAAAATCATAGTAGTCTTTGGAGAGGAAGCAAGAATGGAAGGTGGGCCAGGGTCATTTTAAACATTCTCTTAGCTGAAATGTTTGAAGTTCCCCCACCCCCTCCAAAAGAGAGTGATTTCATGTTACCTCTGTTAAATTGATTTCTAAATGATTGTTTAAATATTTTAAAAAAATCAATCTTGGGGTCAATGTAAGTGATTTTGACCAAAATTATTAGATTATGTTCTTTTCCTAAATTTTACATTGATTTTGGTATTGTTGAGAGCAGAAGAATTGTGTTCATCTTTCCTCTTGGTCTGTCTCATGAATTTTTTTTTTAAGATTTTATTTATTTGAGAGAGAGAGAGAGAGCAAGCAAGCACAACCAAGGGCAGTAGCAGAGAGAGAGGGAGAAGCAGACTCCCTGCTGAGCAGGGAGCCCGACGTGGGGCTCAATCCCAGGACCCTGAGATCATGACCTGAGCTGAAGGCAAGCACTTAACTGACTGAGCCACCCAGGCACCTGTGTCATAACTTCTGATGAAATCTTATTTCAGATTGTATATGGAACAATGGGAGACATATTGGTAATTTCATGGCTAAAATATTTTTCAAGTTCAGAAACTGAAGTCCAGGTGACCATGTCAGATCAAGCATTAGGTATTGAACCAATTTAAGAGGGGATTTGTCATTTAATTACAAAAATGAAAAATTTTAAAGTTTCGTGTATATTAATAATGTATTAGTTAGGCTTCTCCAGAGAAACAGACCAACAGGAGACAGAGATATATCTAAATCTTTGAACATATAGATATAAATATAGATATATCTAAATCTCTGGATATCTAGAAATTAAATATCTATATGGAGAGAGATTTTTCTCTGTAGAAGATAGGTAGAGAAACAATGAGAGAATAATTTATTTTAAGAATTTGGCTTAAACAATTGTTGGGGCTGGCAAGTCTAAATCGGTAGGGCTGGTGTGCTGGAAATTCAGGTAAGAGTTGATGTGAAGTCTTGAGCTCAATATCTACAGGGCAGGTCAATATGCCAAAAACTCTGACAGGGTTTCTCTGTTGTAGTCTGGAGGCAGATTACTTCTTTTTTTTGGAAATCTCAGTCTTTGCTGTTAAGGTCTTTAACTAATTGAATGAGAGCCACATTATACCCACATTATACCCACATTATAAAGGAATCTGTTTTTAATTAAAGTCAACTGATGGTAAATATTTTATTTATTTATTTATTTACTTACTTATTTTTTATTTGTTTGACAGAAAGAGCAAGAGAGCACAAGCAGGGGGAGTAACAGAGTGAGAGAGTGAGGCAGGCTCTCCACTGAGCAGGGAGTTTGATTGAGGGGCTTGACCACAGGACCCTGGGATCATGGCCTGAGCCAAAAGCAGATGCTTAACAATTTGAGCCACCCAGGTGCTCCTTATTATATATATATATGGAGATATATATGGAGATATATATATATATATAGAGAGAGAGAGAGAGAGAGAGAAAGAATGCACAAGCAAGCAGAGCAGCAGGCCAAGGGAGAGGGAGAAGCAGGCTTTCCTGCTGAGCAAGGAGCCCAGTGTGGGGCTCCATCTCAGGACCCTGGAATAATGACCTGAGCTGAAGGCAGATGCTTAACTGAATGAGCCACCCAGCCCCCTACTTTTTAAAAGATTTTACTTATTTACTGAAAGTCACCTGGCTATAGATATTAATCACACAAATACCTTCACAGCAACATCTAGACTAGTGTTTCAACAGACAACCAGGCACCATAGCCTCCTCAAATTGACACATAGCCATTATGAATAAATTCCAATTTGAACTGAATTCTGACAGCTCAAGAATATATATGTTAGAGAGAATGTGGGCCTTGTGATTTTTTTCATTTAGGATGACTGAGGTTTGAATTTACTTTAGGAGACTCGGTCATTTGAGGAAAATCTTTGGGCAGTACATTTGCAATATATTAAAGCCATTCTCGTCACTAGTTTTGCTTAACACAAGTTGAGTCTGAGATGATTCTGAGTTATTGGGTAGCAGTTGAGATAAGGCCAACTGAAAAATGCACACAAATTTGTGAAGCTAAACAGCAAATACACTGGTAACCTCATTGCAATCGAGCATTTGCAATTTTGCTCCTAAAGAGAGTTAACTTATGTATGATGTGCTCTCTGTTCTCCAGTGAAGGTGGTCAGCAATGAGGGGTTTTCAACTTACTATAATCACTTAGTTCTGTCTCTTATAGCTCACCTACAGATTAAGTTATACAAATGATTTCAGGATAACCTCCATCTCACAAGTTTAAATTACTAAAGAGAGTATTTTGTTACCGATAGATAAATTAGTAGTAAACATACTAGTAAACTAGTAAACATTTTTCTGATTTAGGACTATAGGTTTAATTAACAAAAGGTTATTCATATTTTCACTTTAAAGAAAATTATATACCACCTAAAAAGATACTTCAAATGGCTTTCTACCACTGCAAAGCAGAGGAAGAAGGTATAATGTGTAGTGCATGTCATGCAGTCAGTGGTGGCCTTTATCTTATTTCTTACCTTTAAGGTAGGTGTTATTGGTTCCTTTTACAAATGAGGAAAATTAGGCTCAGACAAGTTCAGAAATTTGCTCAAGGTCACCAGAAAGCAGCAGACCTCCTTCGAGGCCTAAACTCATTCCACCAGACACAGCTGAAACACAGAAGGAATTAAAATGCTTGCTCCTGCATTTATTACATAAGAAAGGTGATTTATTCCTATCTTATCTTGATTCTGTCTTCTTTTTCACTGTTGGCACAGGTTTTAAGGGCAAAGGTCTTCCTCTACACATATGGCATTTCTTCCTAGGCAAGTGCAGCACGTTGGACTGTTTTCATTATATTTTTATTGCATCGCAGTTTATTTTGGGCAAGATCAATTCAACTTGGCTCTTTCTAAATTACCACTGGAATAGACTAGCAACTGCGATGAGTACCTCTGTGATGGGAATAGTGGGGATACAGGTGGGGGTTGGAGGGTCTACAGCGGATGCGGCAAAGGACTCCTTGGGTGGGACTTCAAAGGCACTGATGAATGTTTTTAGTTTTAGCTATAAGGCGGGGGGTGGGGAATGGAAGTCCTCTCCTTTTCTGTTTTTCCTTTGGTCACCCGTTTGATGCAGCCTGTACACTGCAGCTGGTGCAAAACAATTTTGATTAGATAGGCACTCAGGTCAGGGTTGCACTGTGGGCTTGTGCCTTCATCTACTTGTGCCGTGAAGATAAACTGTATTTTGCAGCCGTAGGGTAAGTATTGCTAGACGTTTTTGATTGCATAGTTCTGCCCTTGAGATATATTCACAAACTGAAAGGGTACCATACATCATCTAGACCAGTGGTTTCTGAATGTTTTTTTCTGCAGGACAGACTGTAAATTCGTACTTGCAAGAACAGGAGGCAAAGCCAAGTGGAGGTGCTGCTCTCATGCAGTTCCTAGGCTCTCTTCTGAGCTTTAAAATGTTTCATTGGAGCCCCCATTTAAAAACTGTTAGGCTGTCTACTCTCTCATTTTACAAATTTCTTTAACAAAAACCATTTTGAACAAATATTGTGTGTCCAGCACTGTATTAAGTTTGGGAAAAACTGGGCCTCAAATAGGAGTAAGTTCTGGTCCCTGGCTCATCAGGGGAGACAGATGATTACAACACAATAGTAAATCACTGAAACAAAGGTACATAGGATATTATGGAGGCATGGAATGGGGGGCTCCTTCATTCATTCTGGGGCATTGAGTTGAGTCGGAGCCTGAGTCTCTAAAGATGGAACAAATGATCTAGAAGGCAGTTAATTTGGGAAGGTGTGGAGAACAGTATAATTCTGACTGAAGAATGGAGTGGGTTAAGTCGCTAGGGGCATATTCTGGAAGATATGAGTTGTTTTATGTAACAGATAGTGCTGTGGGAATTGATGAAGGAGCGTAAGCCTTGTCTTGATTCTTTAGAAAATAGGAAGCCACTGAAGGCCTTAAGGGAATGAGGTCAAATTTACATTTTAGATTGCCAACAGGGACTATGAATCTGATGAGAACAAGGGAGGTTGGAAGGTAAATCGGGAGACTATAGCAGTGGTTCTCTGATAGACAACTTAAGAGTAAGAGCAAGTTTAGGGGGGAAAATGATGTATTTATTTTGAGGGTCGAGATCTAGATGTCCAGCATGACTGGATGGATACCTCTTGTCTGAAGCCTTGAAGAACACATTGTGATCCTATGCGTAGAAAGGGACTGGAGAGATATAGGAAAGGTTAAGTTTGGTTAACTCTTGGTTATTATCTTAATCCTTTTCTATACACTGAGCATATATTACTTCTATAATCAGGGAAAAGCATAGCTTAGTTTTTAAATTGTTGATTTAGCTTCCCAACTTTATTTTCTTTAATCAGGTTGGCACCATACCGTATATGGAACATCCTGCATTTTCACTGAAAATTCTATTTGGAAATGATACTATGCAGCCATTAAAATCATGCTTCTAAAATAAATACACAAATATTTACCAGTCTTCTTACACCAAACTTCATGATTTGGTTTATTTAGTTGGGTCCTATGCAGATACAGTGATAGAAAAATCTTGAGAATGAACCAGCATGTTTACAGCATGTCAAGTGCTCTCTTGAATGGAGTAAGCTGTCACTAGTGATGGTATAATAAATGTGAAGCTGAAATCTAGCCCTGGTCTCCTCAAAGTCTGACTCACAGGAGTGTGGTAAGGAGATATAGCCTTTTCTGATATTGCCTGGGAATAATGATTCTTGCCTAAAAACAGTAAAGTTGGATGGTCTTATTTGAACTTTCTTGCCACAACAAATAGGTCATAATCTGTTATCAGAATCTACCAAATTTAGAGCTGACTTTAGTGGGACACACATACTCAAAACCTATCTTTGAGCATTTGGTACTTTAAAAAATATGTATTTGAGAGAGCACATGCTAACACATGCGAGCTTGTAGGAGGTGGTCTGGAGGGCGAGGGGGAGAGAGAGAGAGAGAGAGAGAGAGAGAGAGAGAGAGAGAGAGAAGCAAATGTCCTGCTAACCACGAAGCCCATTAGGGCTCTCAATCCCATAACTGAAATCGAGTTGGAATTCTTAACCGACTGAGCCACCCAGGGTGCCCCAAGTGTTTGCTTTTAACTCAGAGGAAAAGAACCATCACTGTATTTGATGACTCATTTCCATTATGCTCAAAGCAACTTGTAAACTTGATATATTTATATATTTAGTATTATCCTGATCCATAAAAACTCTGTAAGGTTTTACACTGTGTTAACATGCCAATGGCATTCATTTCTAGCAGTTTGCTGCATCCCCAGTTACTAATATAAGTAAATGGAATAATCAGATAAGGAGTCTGATTGGTCAGTTTTCTAGAAAACAAATTTTTTCAGTCCTAGTTCAATATATAAACTTTAGTTTTCCAGATTATAGGTAGAAGTAAATATAGTGTTGAATTCTACAGATTTCCAAAAAGGCAGGTAGAATTACTGATTACTGTCAGGAAAATATTAAGCCTTCATATCACAGTCAAGTTTTTAAAAACTTGATCTGTATTTCAACGGGCCCATTTCTTAATGGAGAGAAACTGACTAGTACAAACAGTATAGATTTGAAAAATATGTCAACTTTGAGATGGTATCAAAAGGTAAAAATCTGAGTAAAGAAATTGTTTTTAAAAATCAAATTAAATTTTTTTATGTGCAATCTCCAGATAAAACTTTAACTCTGAGGAGTTTAGGGAGTTTAACTCACATAGGGGCTTTCCCTAAAAGAATTCAAGTCTATGTAAGTGAAATAAGGCACAAATTTTGGGTAACAAAATTACCCAAGAGTAAGTTCCATTTCAAGTGGATGACAAAGATGGACAATTTAACTTAAAAAGATTAGAGTGGTTTCTCAAATGTCCCTGACCACAAGAATTACCATGGCACTTCTCACAAATAAAGAGTCTGAAAACCATTCTCTTCTAATTCTTGGCTCAGTGTGTGGTAGGTTTGGACTGGGGACCAAGGATTTATATTTAAAGCACTTCAAGTGGTTTTAATCATCAGGAATGTTAGGGAAATACAGGCTAAGGGGGAAATCAGCAAAAATACCACCACAGCTCCCATCCCCTTACTCCAAGCCTACCCAGCAAACTGCCTGAGAATGAGAAACACTCAATTAAAATTGAGGAATTGTCTGTAGAACACGGTTTATTTCAGGTCCAAAACACAAAATTACTCAATTTTCTTAACAGACTGCATAATTTTTACTGCATGGATATTTAGGGTTTCTCTATTCACAAGTGTAGATTTATTTCTGAACTTTAGGCTCATATGATTCATATATATATATTTATATGTTTACTACAGAGGACATGTACTTTAACAAATTTGTTTAGAAAATACTTTACATAAAAACACACAAAGCATTTACCAACACTCTTCAGTCTTTACAACCAGTCTTCAGCAAAGATTTGGCTGAAGTTCGTAATTTCCTACAAAACATCCCAAGACCAAATATAATAGAATGTAGCATTTTATATACTTTAGCTTATTATTGCAGCTTAAATTTCCCCTTTCTTTGATGGCTTCTGCATATATTATACTCAAGAGTAAGTATTTTCTTTAACTGGTGACTTGTTAAATAAAATTACCGTTTTTGGTGTAACTTGTCCCCAACCAAGAACCTAAGTAGTTCTGATGAAATCAAATAACTGACATATATAGGGTTTTTATAAACGAATAATAGAAGGATCCAGTACCTATCAGTAGAATATCCTTTATTATTTTGTGTTCAGTAACTACCACCTGGTGCTATTACTTCTAGTATAATCAGTTGGCATCAAAATATAAAGTAAAAATATGTACATTTTTATATATCAATTCTTACCTGAATAATCTCAGATCTCTTAAGAATGTTCCAGAAAGTGGAATTTCTTCCTAAAGTTACAGTGAATGTGGTACAATGTGTACAACGTGTTTAACCAGTGCCTGCTTTTCATTTCCAAGATTTTTCCTTATCTTGAGTCAAACGCACAATCCTGACTACCATATCATAATGCACTGGCTTACATTTTGTATATAAAGTCCAACTCAAGCTTATTTTGGTTTATTGTACATGCTTTATTAAAACGGTACTGATATTTACAGTATCTGCAGAGTCCCTTCCAAGGCGCTCTCACACACATTCGGACACACCCATACAACATCCATACTACGGCCCCATGCACCCACACCAATGAGATGTGAGGGTCAGACTCTTAAAATTAGGCAGCTGTTGGGGGACAGAGTTGATTTGTTTTTCATTTTTTTTTTTAAAGAGAAAAAGCATGAGGGAATGCATTTGGCCATTACAATGCTAATTAAGTTTGTGTATATTAACATATGTGGCAGTAACACTGAATATTCCTTTTACATTCTATATACACAGAATGACATCAAGGTTTTACAGTCAACAGAATATCCCAATTTCCGTCTCAATGCTGCTTGTAGTGACTTCTGAATTCACATAGGGGCTTTCCCTAAAATAATTCAAGTCTATGTAAGTGAAATAAGGCACAATTAATATTGATTTGATCTAGGGGAAGGGAAGGGATAAACACTAGTTGCAAATGATATTACTATTGGGGAATTAGCTTTGACTTAGATCCACTTGAAATCCCTTCTCCTAATTTCTTAGAAATAAAGGTTTTTTTCTTTTCCCTGACAAAACCCTAAAAGAAAAGTTTGGGAATTCACATTTTAATGTTTCAGTAACCTAAACTACTCAAATTGATGTGCACCCCCAACCTCTCCTGCCCAGGTCTCTTCCCTCAAAGCTTAAACAAGAACACAGCACATGAATCCCTTGCAGTTTTTGAGGAGATCTGTACATTTAAGTAGCAAATACATATCTGGTTGTCTTTGATTTAAAAAAAAAAAAAAGAAGGCTGGGAGGGAATGAGGGAGGGAGGAAGAAAGGGAGGGAAGAAGGAAGGAAAGAAGGAAGGAAGGAAGGAAGGAAGGAAGGAAGGAAGGAAGGAAGGAAGGAAGG
>ML110906.1:0-10206 GCA_003697995.1 Taxidea taxus jeffersonii | reverse complement strand
AGGAAGGAAGGAAGGAAGGAAGGAAGGAAGGAAGGAAGGAAGGAAGGGAGGGAAGAAGGAGTAACCTTGTAACTTTCTTGCTCTTTAAAAAAAAGTCTGTTTCCTCCTTTTCAGGATGATGACGCCCCACCAGACATTACGAACAACTGCAACAAATGAGTTTGGCAGCATAAATAATGTCTAGTATTCAAATCTTCATAGTGAGACTCATTTAGCTTGTATAGAATCTGTTGAATGTTTTTTGCAGCAGGTGAACCAAACCCAAAGACGCCGGACATTCTGTGAAAGGGAGTAGTAAGAATTGCAGTTCTGAAGGCCCCTGACTTTGGTTGTTTACAAAGTTCAATCCTGTTTATTGTGATCCTTGGTATCTTCTTCATCTGTATATTCTGATGGTTCTTCCCCTGGTTTTAGGAGTCTGCCTACATAATCATATTTTTCTGAAAAATACATCAAAAGAAAATCAGTAGGGATCAAATTCGTGCTCTATTCCATCATACAATGGGGAAGGTGTTTGCCTCTTTTAGACTTATATACAATAGGCTAAGTTGTTCCTATTGCTCACCTTGGCTGGTCTTTGCATTCATGGAAGGCTTCAACAAAAGAAAACGGGAATAAGGAATTTACAAAGCTTGGGGACTATGCTTTGCAGGAGAGTGCTCCATATACACTGGTTCTTAACCAAAGACATTTCATCAGAATCACTAAGAGGTCATGGTAAGTAGATTCAACCAGAAAATATTCTCAGGAAGAAAATGTGACTTAGGCTAGTATTCTCCAGGAAAATAAACCAAATGAAAAGCAAAGTCATTTGTTACTTATTATCTTGTATTCTTTAAGAGCTAGTGTGTGGCTCCAGTCATAGCATTATTCTTTCTCCTACTAACTCTTTTCTTACATCTCTGTTAATATTGCTTGTTTTATGTTGTCAGGTATTAATTTAGAACACCGTGGTGTCCAAGGTAATCCATATTTACTTATTTCTTGGTCGGGAATTTGAACCTAGGTTAAGTGAATTAACCAACAAACCAGGAGGGTAAGACCGGAGGACTGCTTCCTACAGTAGAACTGGTTCAAACGCCAAGAAGCCAGAAGTGTTTCCAAGGGATGCATAGGTCACATAAATAGCTATCTGGATTGTCACAAAGGAGGTAATAATGGATGCCTCAAGGGGATAATAAAGGGGAAAGATTTTTTTTGTTATGGTTTGTGAGTAAGATCAATAAAATCATTTTGGAATAAATTATAGTATCAATATCCAAAATAAAATTCAGTTTTAAATAGAAGCCTATTATTTAAAAATACTATATCTTAATTAAAAAGTCTTATAAGACTACAGGTATCACAGTTTTTGTTATAGTTTGTAACAAATCAACTTTAAAATATGGATTTTTAAATAATAATAATATGTAACAATCATTTTCATATTTAGCTTTTTATCATCAAATAATGATGGCAATGAAAACAGATATCCTTAGACTCTTAAGGAATGTGAAATAATATACACTTTCTTTTCAAAGAACCCAACAAAATGAAGGTACCTTTAAATTGCATTTCCCATTCTCGAACACTCTCCATTTGTACAGCATTCAAGTCTGAGAGATCATCATACTCATCCTTAAGTGCATCTTTATCTAGGCAAAATGTCGCCAGTCCTCTGGAGGCATCCCTACCAGCAAATATTCCATATGGACCGGCTGGGGGGGTGGGGGAGGAAAAAAAAAGTATTGACATTACCTTAACATTATTTAATACCTCAAAGGAAAAAGCCAAATAAAGGAAACCTCATAATGATGCATACTTGGTACACAGCCTTAATTTCAAAACATGACATATACTAAATGGGATAATGAGAAGAAACTTCTTGGAAATCTGCCTATAGAACAAAGTGAAGTTTTTCACTGAAAATTTAGAATTTAAATTTCAGATACCTCAAAACTTGTGTTTGTACAATGTATACTTGTATAACATATTAGGGAGAAGAGGAAACTTAAGCAGTTAGGTTTGGAAACTGGTTTGTTTGAGGGGAGATAATGTTTCACCGATTGCTGTTAATTTATTGTGGCATCTAAAAATAATTAACAGAACATCCACTAGATGAGCATTTGTTAAAGACTCAAGTCAACCATGGATCTAAAATATTCTCTTCTTTCTCTTTTTCAAAGTAGGTCGTATGAAAGCAGTGACTGTATCATCTTTGTACCCCCAGTGACTAGTTCAATGCATAGCACATACAGATGCTCAATAGGTCTTTGCTGAATGATAGATTTTATCAGAAATATGACCCATTTTCAAAATAAGTATCACCTGATTACCAGAATATATTCACAATTACCTATTAAACTATGAAAAGTCATTAAACAATGGTTTTTATTTGTCACAGCTCTTGGGAAATAGGAGATGTACCTATTAAGGAAAAGGTTTTTTATTTTTTTTCTTAAGTTTTTATTATTTTATTTTGGGGGGGTTGAGTGTGAGGAGTGGTGTGGGAAGGGACAGGGGGGAGAGCCAGAGAATCCTAAGCATGTTCCAAACCCAGCATGGAATCTGAGTGGATCATGATTTCATGACCCTGAGATCATGACCTGAGCAGAAATCAAGAATTGGACGCTTAACCAACTGAGCCACCCAGGCCCGCCAACAGTTCTGACTGACGCAAAATGATTAGGACTTTGTCCAAGGAATTAGTAACTACCCTCTCTAGGGAGGAATGGCATAATTTTTATGCTGACAGAAATGAGCCATTCCTAAAGTTTGTGCTTGAGAGCAGCAGTTGTCTTGCTCACGTCAGTGCTCAATGCTTAGCACGTGCCTGGCATAAAGTAGAAAGAGTAAATTTTGGGGTGCCTACGTGGCTCAGTTGGTTAAGCATCTGCTTTTGGCTTAGGTCATGATCTCAGGGTCCGGGGATGGAGCCCCACATCAGGCTCCTGCTCAGCAGAGAGTCTGCTTCTCCCTTTCTCTGACACTCCTTCCTGCTTGCTTGTCCTCTCACTCTCCTTCCCTCCCTCCCTTAAAAAAAAAAAAAAAAAAAAAAAAAGAAACATAGTAAATTTACTCCAAAATATTAGCTGCAATTTCAAATAAGTAGTAACTCTCAATCTTCACCCTTTACTTTGAGCAGATTCACTTATGGTGAGCAAAATCTCCACCCAAATACATGATAAAAAAGACACTTTAGTTCTTTAAAACACATAATAAACAAAACTGAAACAATCTACTTTTCCCTATCAAGAAACTGGTCAAATTATAGTACATTCATTTACTGGAATAACATACAAAACTATTAACAAGAATGAAGTATCTCTATATGTATACACAGAAGTCCATAATAGAGTAATTGAAAAGAGCAATTCAGAAGAGTATGTATATACAGAATACGATTTGCTTTGAATTAAAAAAATACACAAACATGTGTTTATGTATGTGTGGAAAATACCAGGAAGAATACAAACCAAACACTTAACAGTGGCAGCCTTTTCTGGGGAATGGAAGAAAAAAAATTTACGTTATGTAATTGGTAAGGTCTGGCTATTTAGAAAATTATTATTATTACTACTTTTCTTTATTATTATTAATTGGGTATGGCTGACACACAATGTTATGTTAGTTTTAGGTGTATAACATAGTGATATGGCAACTCTAAACAGTATGCTTTGCTTACTGTAAGTGTAGCTACCACTGTCACCATACAATACTGTTATAATATCATTGACTATATTCCCTATGCTGTCCCTTTCATCCCTATGATTAATTCATTCCATGATTGGAAGCCTGTATCTCCCACTGCCCTTCCCTCAACCACCTTCCCCCTGGCAACAATCAGTTTGTTCTCTGTATTTATGGTCTGTTGCTGATTTTGGTTGTGTATTTGTTAAAAAAATTATTTTTGTAATAAATATCTTTTAAGAGTTACTTCTGCCTCCATATTAGGCCACACAGTAGGTCATCTAAGTTCTTCTGTTTAAAATGTAGGTTTAAAAGTTACGTGGTGTTGGGGCACCTGGGTGGCTCAGTGGGTTAAAGCCCCTGCCTTTGTCTCAGGTCATGATCCCAGGGTCCTAGGATCCAGCCCCACATCAGGCTCTATGCTCAGCAGGGAGCCTGCTTCCTCCTCTCTCTCTGCCTGCTTTTCTGCCTACCTGTGATCTCTGTCTGTCAAATAAATAAATAAAACCTTAAAAAAAAAATTAAGTGTGTCTGGTTGGCTCAGTTGGAAGAGCACGCAACTCTTGATCTCAGGGTCATAAGTTCAATCCCCATGTCGGGTGAAAAGATTACTTAAATAAATAAATAAATACTTAAAAAAAGAAAAGATTTCCAAAATACCTAATTTTACAAAATAAAAACATTTTTTTCCCTCGAGCTACAATTTTCTGTATACGGCAAAGGTGATTTAGAGAAAATAATTTTAAAACCAGAAATACTATTAAGAGCAATAGAGTGGTCTGTAAGAGAGCTTATTGTCCAGTTAACAAAATACTTTCTAAGGAGAAGTAAACAAGAAAATTCCTTAATTTTTAAATGAGCAGTGTAATGATTATACCCATATTCATATTTGAAAACATTTAGGAAACTGAAGATTATGTGTCAGAATCTGTGTAAGATATGTGTAAAGTATCTGTACATTTATGAGAATTCAAAATCTACTTAAATAGACAATAATCTAAACATTTATCAACATTAATTTGAGTTACAGAAAGCACTGCACCATGAAGTTCATGAGGTGTAAGAAAGCCATTCTCTGCAAAGTTTAAGGCAGGGAACCAGAAGTGGCATTTCTGATAAATTTAAAAAGCAGCATTACTGGGGCGCCGGGTGGCTCAGTGGTTGAGTGTCTGCCTTTGGCTCAGGTCACAGTCTCAGCGTCCTGGAATGGAGGCCTGCATTGGTCTCCCTACTCAGTGGGAAGCCGGCTTCTCCCTTTCCTACTCCTCCTGCTTGTTTTCCCTCTCCCGCCCGCTCTCTCTGCCTCCACCCCCACCAAGTAGCATTATTAGGTACTGATGCATTAACATGAAAATAAAGGTAATTCTTCCCAGTAAAGTACTTTTTTAATCCTGCTTTTTTCTATTCCTAAGTATTTTCCATATTGCTACTTAATATTAGGTGACATTCACAAGTACTATTTAATGGTTATACACATTCTTACTGAATGAATATACATACCTAAAATTTAATCACTCTCCTATCAGTATACACGGAGGCTACCATTTTAAACTTTTAAATTTGGCTTCTACATAAGAAACTGGGACACTATTTATATACATTTTTTTTTTTAGATTTTTAAAAAATTTTTATTTATTTATTTGTTAGAGAGAGAGAGAGCACAGGTAGACAGAGAGGCAGGCAGAGGCAGAGGGAGAAGCAGGCTCCCTGCCGAGCAAGGAGCCCAATGTGGGACTCGATCCCAGGACGCTGGGATCATGACCTGAGCCGAAGGCAGCAGCTTAACCAACTGAGCCACCCAGGCGTGGGACACTATTTATAATTGGCCAAAATTATATCCTTCAAACCACTGCCCATTATATCAACTGAGCTTGCAGAGGGTACTTAGCATTTAAGAGAAAGAAATTCAATACTGTTTCTTAAATTGGAATTATTTTAGAGAAATATTAACTTTGGAAATTAAGCGAGAACAAACAGTCCCTAGGGAAAATAAAAGTAGTTGTCTTTTTTTTTCTTCTGCATAACTCCACATGCTTTATGCCAATAGCTATTTTTCCCCAGATGGAGGCCAAAGGTAGACAAGAGAGACAGAACTAGTGTGATTTTTTTTTTTTTCAAAACAAAGTAATGCTGACAAAACAGCGACGAGTCATACACACGAAAGAAAAAATAAAATTGATCAGGGCTATAAAAACCTTTACACATGTAAGACGATAGTTTTCAACTTTTTAAAGAATCTCCTAGCAATGTGACTTTCCTCTCTCACAGTCTTGCAAAGTGGAAGGAACAATTTTTGCCCTCCTCACCTGGCAGATGAACAGGAGCAGGGACATTCAGTGACTTGCCTAAAATTACCAACAGACTTCAGAAGTACTATCTCCACTTTTCTACCTCAGACACAATACACTTGAGAAAACACACAGGATCCACAAACCCAAAGATGGAATGACAACCCTGAAAATTGGAGGATTTCATTAACTGCAAAATTTCAGGGGAACAGATACTTTGGAATACTTGTTAAATCAAAATGAAAGAGGATTAACAAAAAGGCTGTATACATCGACAGCTTATCATTTTATTATATTTACCTCCCTAGCCTGCAAAAGTCAATATACTTCAGGGTACTTCAGAGTATAAACCACTAAACACATCTAAATGGTAAAAAGGAGAGAAGAAAAGATGATCATTACAGAAAACAGAGACCAGAAAATCTTCCATCTTTGAGTCTATTAATTATGTACCAATGGATTCTCTAATAAAATTATCTGCCAATTTCTCTAAGGAGACCTCAACACTGAATAAATGTAAAAACAAAACTTCATAAAACATGTTCTTTTTTTTGGTTTTAGATGGCTGATTTAGTAAGGGTGAACTTGAGTCAACAGGTAATAAACCACCCCCATTTCTAGGAAAAATGATGTTTTATTAATTCTTGAATAGAAAATAATGATTCAGTGATTAACATATTGCCCCACCCTCTAAACTATATATAAGCTGTCTTCTCCACATTTAGGATTCCCCTCAGGAAGCATTTAACTTCTAAAAAGATTTTTTTGAACAGTTTTCTTTATTTTTTCCTGTAAGATTATAAAGAACATAACATTAACAACTAGAATTGGAACTGGACGGATGTGTTCAGAGAAAGAAGGATCTGAGGTCTACATAAAGTACATTTCTCTGCATTCATTATTCAACCAGAAGTGTTATCTGAGAAGCCAGTAATACCTCCCCATTCCACACTCCTTACCAACGAACATTAATGTTACAGATTCCAATATTTTGATAACCATACTTGGCTATCTATAATACTAAAATAACAGAGAACTACCCAAGGAAAGCAAATTTTAAATGATAAGGAGTGTTTTGCTGTAATTTACAAGAAAAAAAAAGCCAGCGTACTTATATAAACTGTTATTTTGACTGTATTTGCTGATATAAAGGTGGACTTATAATTTTAAGAAAATTCTTGCTACAAAAAATGAGTAATTATTCAACCAAAGCCGTTTCTCTTAAATATACCTATATAACAAATGTTCTAAGGCATCATTTTAATAATAAGTCTTTTTTTCAAAAAGATTTTATTTATTTATTTGAAAGAGAGCATGAGTTGGGGGTGGTAGGAAGGAGGGCAGAGGGACTCCTCACTGAGCAGGGAGTCCACTGTGGGCTTAATCCCATGTCCCTGGGATCATGACCTATGCAGAAGGCAAATGTTTAACTGACTGAGCCACCCAGGTACCCAAAATAATCTTCCAAAAATAATGTTAAATATATCAAAATGACACTACAGAATGACTAGAATTCAGATTTCATTAAGACTCTTTAAGAGTTAACCTGCCACACAGATTTCTAAAGTTCAAAATTCAATAAATCTACTAGTTAGTGAATCCTGAAACTGCTTACTTTAATAAAATCAGGTAGAATGTGGTAACATTATTTTTGAAAAGGCAAAAACATATGGTCACTGTAAGAAAATGTTTTAAAGAGTAATTTAATGAACAGAAAATTCCAGGAGGAAATAAAATATTTAAAATATATTAGTAGATAATTTTGAGATTATTAGGATAACCGTGTACCTACATTAGTATTTATGATGAGAAGAAAATTCCAGAATGAATATTTCAATTATTTCCACAGTATAAAAAAACCATAGCTTTGAGGAACAAACTATAATCCATTGAAGTTTATAAATAGCCTGGTTTTCTGGCCTATTTTGACAAGCCTTTTGTGATTACTAAAACAACTTTTTAAAAAACCTAATTATACTTGGCATTGAGTAATTTATTCCAAATAAGATCAAAATGGCCTTGGAATAAATAAAGCAGTAATGTAAAAGTGATTAAAAGAAATCTAAGTAATAAATATTATTTTTTTAATATTTAAATTTAGGAAGTCCAAAGACTTTTAGAGAGAAGGTAGTGTGGTCAAAATGAAAGAACATTCCTCAAGAAGCCAAGATACCTGCGTTCTAGAGGCTTCAACCAACATTTAACATTGGGCAAATCTTAAGAGGCACTGGTATAAAATGGGTTAAGTATCTATCTAGTTTGGCCCTAACTTTAGGCAGTTAAAATACTTCCCCCAACTCAATCTTGTTTCTGAAATTCAAACTAGAAAGCTGTCTGCTATACTGTGGGTTCACCTCAGTGGCCTTGGCCCCAGGGCTTACTGGTAGGGTGGGGACCAGGAAGACTGAAAAGTTAAAATCCCAGGCCTGCTCCAGATGTGAGAGTGGGGACTGAGTTTACACAGCCCCTAGAGAATGAGGATTCTAAGGTGAAGAAATAGCATGGACTTGCTCTTTTCCTCCCCAGCTGCTTGAAGCCTGGCTACCATCATGAACAACACAATAACTATTCGACCAGGAAGTTCATGACCAACCGACTATTTCAGCAGAAACAGATGGATACTGATGTCTTTCATCCCGCAAAGACAACAGTAGCTAAGACAGAAACTCAGGAAAAACTAGCCAAAATGTACAAGACCAGATGTCATATTTGTATTTGGATTCAGAACCCATTTTGGTGGTGATATGACAACTAGCTTGGGAAGATTTATATGATTCCTTGGATTACGCAAAGAAAAATGAACCCAAACATAGACTCGCAAGACATGGCCTGTCTGAGAAGAAAAAGACATCAAGAAAATAGCGGAAGGAACACAAGAACAGAATGAAGAAAGTCAGAGGGACTGCAAAAGTCAATGTTGGTGCTGACAAAAAGTGAGCTGAAGGTTGGACAGCAGAAGGAGTAAAGATGCTGCAGTGGGTTTATCTCTGGTGACTGCAGATTTTTCATGAGATGATTAATAAACCAAGAATGTTAATGTGGGGAAAAAAAAAGAAATAGCATGGTCTTAAATATCTACTGGAATTTAGAGAACAATAAAAGAAATACTGCAAGTGTTGGGGGAAAAGTTATTCTATAAATAGTGTTGGGGTAACTAAGTAATTTCCTGTAAAAATCCTTATTTCACATCTTAAAATAAATTCCAAATGGAACTAAAAAACCCAAACCATAAAAGTATTTTAAAAAACTACTATTTTAAAAAATAATCATTTTAGTTCAAAAAACCTTTACATTACTTATGATAGAAAACTCAGCACCCATAAAAAGAAGATAAATTTGAATACATAAAACCCCAAATCTCCGTCTGGTTTACAAAAACACCATAAAGTAAAAAGACAATTAGGAAAAGTGTTTGCAGCTAAGGTTGATTCACTTTTTAAAGAACACCTAAAACCTCTAAAACCAATACCATAATTGAATGGCAAAGAATGTATGAACAGGTAATATGTAGGTAACATAAATGACTCAAAATTCTGAAAGTGTCCAACCAAACTAAAAAAGAGAAATGTAAATTAAAAAATATTGAGATTCCATCTTAAATTCTCAGATTGACAAAGACCAAGAAGTTTAATATCATACTTTTGGCAAAGGGGTGAGAAATAGGCATTTTCATGAAGTGTGAATTGCTCCAATTTCTCTGGAAGGCAATTCAAAAATAAGTACCAAAATTAAAAAATGTCCCATACCCTAAGACTCAGTGTTTTTACTTCTAGGAATTTGTAAGTTCACTCACATGTATAAAAAGACATGTATATGCATATTTATAGCAACACTATTTATTAGTAAGAGACTGGAAACAACTTAAATGTTTGTTAATAGTTAAATTATGATATATTCATGTAACAGAATATACATATACTTAAAAGAATAAGATGACTCTTTTTATGCTGAGATGAAAGGCTCTCCAGATATAAAAGGTTTGTACAATATGCAACAATGTGTGTGTGTGGAGGGAGTACATATCCACATGCTTATACTTAACAGATTATAGCTCTGAAACAATATTCAGATTGGTTCTTCACTTCTAGGAAAGGGAACGTGGTAACTGGGTTGTTTTTTACAGTACATGCTTTAACATATTTTATTTTGAATATGTATAATCTAACAAAATATAGTTTTTAAAAAACTTCCTGAGGCCCCATTTAGAAATATATCTAAACTACTCTACAGGAAGACTTCTACAACCTAC
>ML110905.1:24461-36580 GCA_003697995.1 Taxidea taxus jeffersonii | reverse complement strand
AAAAAAAAAAGCTGACAAGCATTGATTACAAACAAGTTTTGGAAACTGATGGCACTGGACAGCTCCGGAAGTAGGACTGAAGGTAGAATAAATAAATAAGACACAGAGCCTCAAATCCCCTACTTGGGGGTTCCTGGATGGCCAGTTGGTTAAGTGACTGATTCTTAATTTTAGCTCAGGTCACGATTTCAAGGTTGTGAGATGGACCCTTGCATCAGGCTTGGTGCTCTGCGTGGATACTCTCTCTGAGATATCTCTGGGATACTCTCTCTCTCTCTCTCTCTCTCTTCTTCTGCCCCTCCCTGACCCTGCTCATGCTCTCTCTCTCTCAAATAAACAAATAAATATTTTATTTTTTAAATCCCCTATTTACCCAAAACAAATACAAAGCCTAGAAGTTTATTTTCTAACAAAACTAAACCAGAGAATCCTGGGAGAGTTGGGGGAGGGGGGTCAGGGGGGGGGTTACAATACTAAATAGAAAATTAAGAACAGGTGGATGCTGGCATATTGGGAATGAAACTTCATCCCTGCCCCTAGTCCTCTATCCCTGCCTGCCTGGCTCTCAGAATGGTAGCAGTCAAAGCTGAAACCTTCCAGGAAGAAGTTCAAAGCTCTTTCTCCAATGAATCCAACCCAATTCACTAAGGAAAAAAATGAAAGAGAAACCAGAGGCCTGTATAGTCCAATATAGTAGCCACTAGACACTTGTAATGATTTACATTAAAACTTGATTAATTAAATTAAGTATAATTTAAGCATCAGTTCCTCCGTTGCACTAGCCACATTTCATGCAATGGTGGTTAGTGGTTAGGATATGGGACACTATACATGCAGAACATGTCTATCATCAAATAAAATTATATTAGAAAGCACTCTTCTAGATAGATCTCCCTAAAGCCAACAATCTCCACTACATTCTAAGTGTGCCACACTCTTAAATATATGCAAACACAAAGGACCACTAGATACCTAAGACATCTTTAATACAAAGAAGAGTCACAGTATAAGCAAACTGGAAGAACAAGATAATACAGAGAGAAGAGAGCATTTTATTACTAATATCTTCCTGTATGGAAGAAAAGATACCGTTTCAATGAAACAAGTATAGCCTGCTTTAAAAAAAATCAGTAAATACATATAAGATACCAGAAATTTGAAAAATACAATGGCATAACTGAAAAACTTAATAAAAATATTAGAAGATAAAACTGGAGAAATCTCTCAGAAAGCAGAGCTAAAAAAGATAAAAAATAGAAAAAGGGAGGAAAAATGAGAAAATTAGAGGACAAGTTCACAAGTTCAACATTCAGATGAAAGGAGTTCCCAAGAAACAGGACAGAGAAAATGAGGGGAGAAAGTTACTTATGAAACATTGCAAGTGTATTTCCCAGAACAGAGTGACCTAAGTATCCAGACTAAAAGAGAACCCCGAGTACCCAGGCAATGGCTGAGAATAAACCACACCAAAGTCATGTCATTGTGAAATCTTAAAACACTGGGACAAAAGCAAGCTTCTGGGTGGGGGTTGGGGGGCCGATGTTCACCTAAAAAGATGGAGAATGTGAATAGCTTTGGATTTTTCAACAGCACACTGGAAGTAGAAGAGCAACACCTTAAAAATTCTGGGGGAAAATATTTCTCAACATTGATGTCTCTATTCAGACAAACTATCAATTAAGTGTGAGGGAGAATAAGGATATTTTCAGACATTCAGGGTATCAAAAATGTTACATCACCTGTACCCTCTCTCAGATAGCCACTTAAAGGCCATGTTTCACAGTGGGTAAAGCAGGTATGGCCAGGTGGCTCAGTCGGTTAAGTGTCTGCCTTGGCTCAGGTCATGATCCCACCCTACTTGCGCAGTAGGGAGCCCACTTCTCCCTCTGCCTGCTGCTCTCTCCCTCTCTCTCTCTCTCTGACAAAAAAATAAATAAATTATCTTAAAAAAAAAAATGCAATGCTTCACAGTGGGTAAACCCAAAACAAGGAAGACACAAAACACTGGAGACAGGAATTCTACAGGAGAGATCGGTAGAAGAAACTATAGAAAGGGAGTCTGGGTGGCTCAGTCAGTTAAGTAGCTGCCTCTGGCTCAGGTCCTGGGATCAAGTCCCGAGTCCCACATAGGGCTCCCTGCTCAGTGGGGAGTCTGTTTCTCCCCTCCTCCTCTGCTTTCTTTTTTTTTTTTTTTTAAAGATTTTATTTATTTATTTGTCAGAGAGAGAGGGAGAGAGAGCGAACAAGCACAGGCAGACAGAGTGGCAGGCAGAGGCAGAGGGAGAAGCAGGCTCCCTGCCGAGCAAGGAGCCCGATGTGGGACTCGATCCCAGGACGCTGGGATCATGACCTGAGCCGAAGGCAGCCGCTTAACCAACTGAGCCACCCAGGCGTCCCCCTCCTCTGCTTTCTGTCAAATAAATAAAATCTTTTAAAAAATTATTGAATCCTGGTCAAGATAAATTTGGGGGTCAGAGGTGTGGGGACGCCCTGGATATAGCCTTTCTAGATTAGGGCAGGTTAGGGTGCTTCAGAGATATGCAATGCCAGAATACCTCATGTGTCTGAACATACCAAGAGATTTAAGCAACTGGCAGGTAGTTTTTCTTAAGATTTTATTTATTTATTTTATAGAGAGATAAAGGGAGACAGAGTGAGAGATCAAGCATAAGCAGGAGTGGGGAGGAAGGGTTGGGGGTCAAGACAGGGGGAGAGGGAGAGAGAAAATCCCAAGCAGGCTCCATACTGGGGGCTGGGGGCAAAGCCCCATGCAGGGCTCGATCCTATAACACTGAGATTATGACCTAAGCCAAAATGAAGAGTTGGATGCTTAACTGACTGAGCCGCCCAGGCCCGAAAGCAACTGGCTGATAGTTTCAATTAGAAATACATAGAGAATTAATTTTTTAAAAATTTGAGGGCAATTATTTGATCCAGGAAAAACACAGTTGTGAGGGGGAGGAATAATCATACTTGTATAAATCATTGCATTCTACAAGGCATAGATGAGAATGGCATTGATTGTCATCATCATAATGCAATAATTTTGCTCTAACCTAAATTATGAAATAAATACAGTAGACATCTGGAGAGAAAAAAAAAAGGCATGTGATAGAGTGGGGAATAGACATGAGGACTAAAGAAAAATCACCATTTTCCAAAATGGGATATACTAATAGATAATGACTGAAATTAAAAAAAAAGTCAAGAATAGAAATACTGACAAACAGGAAGGTCAGTCATACACCAAAGAAAAAATAAAATTGGGCGCCTGGGTGGCTCAGTGGGTTAAAGCATCTGCCTTCGGCTCAGGTCATGATCCCGGGGTCCTAGGATCGAGCCCCGCATCGGGCTCTCTGCTCAGCAGGGAGCCTGCTTCCTCCTCTCTCTCTGCCTGCCTCTCTGCCTACTTGTGATCTCTCTGTCTGTCAAATAAATAAATAAAATCTTAAAAAAAAAGAAAAAAGAAAATAAAACTAAATTAAATTAAATTAAAGGGCTGAAAGTGTTTGCTTCTGGGTAAAAGGAAATAGATGAGAAAGACCAAGGGTTGTTTTTTGTTCTTTGTGATGGTGGTTTGTATTACCCTGTTGACTTATTTTATTATTTAAACTTTGTGCACCTGTAACTTTGATTTTTAAAAAATTGAGGGGGAAAATCCACATGGGAAAAAATCCAAACCTGCTGTCCAAAATATTGCATGAATAACTATTTGTATCTTGGTGAAAATCTCAAATGATAGCATCGGACTCAAATTCCCTTCACGGCTAACGTTACCACCTTTCCTTCTAAGCTTCCTGTAGGTTTCAGTTCTACGCCATAATTCCTGCCTCCAAATTCTTCCATTCAATTTCCCTGTGCTTCTCCCCATGTTTGTTTAGAGACATAAACCTGAGACTTCTAGATAGTCCTATATACTTAGTCTGCACCTCTAATTATAACAAAATCCTTGGGAACCAGAAGTATGTCTTGTGCTTCTTTGAAAACCTAGCACCTGATTCCATTCTTGCAACAGTATATACACATATAAATATTTCTTGGTGACAGTTTATTGAACATAGATGACTTGATACAGTCACTTTCCACATGTCATCCAATTTAATGGTAAAACAACTCTGCAAAGTGAGTTTAATAATTGCTATCTTACAGATGAAGTAGAGGAAAATAAAGGGCAGTGAAAATTTCACCTTAATTCTGGATGTAAGTTGATAGCACATTTCTTTATTTTGGTTAAATGCAATCAAGCTGTTTAGAGCTGCAATCAGCTGGCAGGAAATTCCATTTCAGTCATTTCTGGACTGACCTCTTCCATTCACATTTCCAAGTGATGCAAAGGTTGGGAATGGGGATGTCTTCCACACTCCACAGTTTTGAAAGAAAGGCATATGGTCTCCACTGGTCCCTCCTGATATGCTCATTGTTTGGGTCACATGATCTGTCCCTGAGGGAAGCTGTATTCACAACTTGAATGAGGGTCTCTATTATCTCAGTTCCTGAAGCCATGTCTCCGAGAGTCCTTCCTCCCAGCATTCTATAGCAATCAACCCAACTGGGAGTTGACAAGCAGGACCTGTGCTACTTTTTTGGGAAACCACCTAAACCTCCTTCCTCCTGCTGGACTCAAGGAATTGCTTGCTTACATCCAGTTCTATTTCCATCCCCAATACCTCTCCACCCTGCCAAAGCTCTTATCTTTCTTCTCTTCCAGAGAAGAGAATGGGTCCCCAAAATGGATCTAGTCTTTCAAAACAAAACAAAACAAAATTAAAAAAAAGAATGAAGCTGTCCTCTGGCAACATCTGCTTTCCACTCAGCAATCCAAAGCCCCCAGGGCAAAGGAACACAATGGTTTGGCTACTTCCTTGGAATAAGAAAAGGAAAAATACCTTTAGCAATGAAAACAAAGATTTTTTTTTAAATTATAGACCAATAAAATTAAAATCCTACCTCTATATATAAATACACATATACAATAGATATTTATAGAATTGTATTCATAATATACACAGTTGAATGAATGCCTGAGTTTAAAGATTTTCATTGTAAAAGCAGTAACATTTATTACAATGACCTGTCTTATTCTCCATTCTTCTACTATTGCCTTTCAACCACATTCCAAACCCAGGGAAAAAACATGTTTATAAAACTGCAAAGGTCAAGGCCAGTAATGGAAATTGATTTTACATGCTCAGCGGAATGTTTTTAAAACCATGGAACAGTCTAAGGGAAAAGAAATCTATTTAATTACTCAACAGTCTTTTGTAGTCCATTAAAAAGGCTCCACAATTGTCTACCTCTTCTGAACCAACTTAACATAAATCCCTCCCCTTAAAGAAGCACTTCTTAGAAATTGCACAAAATGCACCCTTCTGAAGAAGGGAGAAACTCCAGAGGATGAACTCAAACTGAGAATAATGATTCTACATGAAGACAAGCTGCTTCCTTTAAATGTTTTTAATGAGGCTGAAATTCTCACTCAAAGTTCCTGCCTAATACCTGAGTAGCTGATCCCTTTGAACTTGTATTTTTTTCCCTTCACTGTCTGTTTGATAAGATGATGGGGAAGAGATCAATAGTCTCTGTTTCAGGAGCAATTATGGTACATTTTTGCCTTCATTCTTTTTGAATTTCAGTCTCTCACTGAAAGTCTTTTTCCCCCATTCCAAAGCAAATTCATGGTAATTTGAAATATGAGATTACTGTAATTAACAACTGATTGCTTTTTAAATTCTCACCATCTTAGTTGGAAATAAAGAAGAAAACGGTATATAAATTAGATTTAAGGAGCTGTATATGTGGTTGACTGCTTGCTTATGCAAGCAAGTACACTTACCTTGATAAGTCAATACTCAAACGAGTCTTCTGCGACAACTCTTCCCCACCTAGGAACATCAGACTGCAAGTGCTCCTAAAGATCATTGTGTTCACCAGATCATCAACTGAAGTAATTCCATTTAATTAAAGTTCTTGAATGAGCACATAGTCAAGCACTATTGTCTGGAATTTTAGTCTTTCTAGATAAGTCATAATTAATTAATTAATACAGTATTTATTTTAGGACAGTAACAGGGAAACCAGGATAAATGGCTTGTGCTACCACTGCTAGTTTGAAACAAATTATATTTCAGACCCGTTTATAGTGCTCTCTCCCCATGCTAACATGTTTTCACAATGTTATTATTGTTATGTCCAGGTAGGTTCTCATCTGAGGCTTCTTTCACCTTCTTGTCTTTTTTTTTTTTTTAAGATTTTATTTATTTATTTAACAGAGAGAGACAGCCAGAGAGGGAATATCAGCGGGGGTAGTGGGAGAGGGAGAAGCAGACACCCCGCTGAGCAGGGAGCCCAACACACAGCTCGATTCCAGGACCCTGGAATCATGACCTGAGCCAAAAGGCAGACGCTTAATGACTGAGCCACCCAGGCGCCCCTCACCTTCTTATCTTAATTGAAATTTAGCTTTCTCTTGATTCCTTCCCTTGCAGTCAATTCCAGAGAGGGCTGTTTACTTCTACTAGTCCTAAACCTGTAAGAGAGTTGCTGTTTTCTTCTTCCAGACTATGGTTTTCAGCTTCAAGAAAAACAAACAGGGACGCCTGGGTGGCTCAGTTGGTTGGGCGGCTGCCTTTGGCTCAGGTCATGATCCCAGCGTCCTGGGATCGAGTCCCACATGGGGCTCCTTGCTTAGCAGTGAGCCTGCTTCTCCCTCTGCCTCTGCCTGCCACGCTGTCTGCCTGTGCTCGCTCCTGCTCTCTCTCTGACATAAATAAATAAAATCTTAAAAAAAAATTTTTTTTAAAGAAAAATAAACAAACAAAACAACAACAAAAAAACAACCTCAACAATTTCTATTATTCTTTTGAAATTTATGTTATTTGCTTATATTAGAGACTCATTTTTGTCAATTATCCATGACCTTCCATAAGGTTTTGAATTACTAGGTCAGTTTTCTTCTCCATCTATGATAGGCTAACAAATGGAATGGCAAAACATATCCATGCCCCCATCCCTGGAATCTGTAAATGCTACCTTACTTGGAAAAGGAGTCGATTAAGAGTCTTGAGATGAGATTGTCTTGTATTATCTGTATGGGCTCTAAATGCCGTCACATATTTCTTAGCAAGAGAAAGGCAGAGGGAAACTTGACATACACACAAAGAAGGCGGTGTGAAGATGAAACTGAGAGTTGAAGATGCTGGTCTTGAAGACTGGAGTGATGCTGCCACAAGCCAAGAATGACAGTAGTCATCAGAAGTTGAGAGGGACACCTGGGTGGCTCAGTCGGTTAAACATCTGACTTCAGCTCGGGTCACGATCTTGAGGTCCTGGGATCAAGCCCCACATCAGGCTCTGTGCTCAGTGGGGAGTGTTCTTGTCCCTCTGACCCTCCCCCTGCTCATGCTCTCTCTCTCAAATAAATAAAATCAAAAGAAGAAGAAGAAGCACAAGCAGCAGCAGGAACTAGAAGAGAAAAGGATCCTAATGTCCCAATGTCCCTTAGAACCTTCAGAGGGAGGACAGCCCTGACAACATCAACAGTGGTACTTATTTTGGACTTCTGGCCTCCAGAACTGAAAAAGAATAAATTGTTATTGTTTTAAGCCAGCAAGTGTGTGGCATTTTGTAATAGAAGCATAAGATATTAACATATTATCCTATTTCTTACTTTCATTCTCTAAGACTTTACCACTTATATCGTGCCATGAAGTCAAATAGAAAACCAATAGAGAAGGAATCATAAAAGCCCATGAATAGTCTCAAGAACAAGGGAGTGGCCAATAACTTTAGTTATTATCAAAAGTGTAAAGACTTTAAAGTGTCTGTAATACTGGGCAATTAGGAAGTCTTCAGTAACAAAAAGAAGAATGATTTCAACATGGTGGTAGGGCTGGCAGTCTATATCCACTATCTAGTAGATAGAGCAGTGAATAGAAACTCGAAAGACAAAATTAATAAGGATAGATCCAATTTTCAAACAGTGTGTTTGCATATAAAAACAGATATATAATATGTTTATCTGGAGTAGAATATAAACCCAAACTCAATTATTCTTAAGGGGGAGACTTGAGGATATTCATAACAACCAATAAAGGCAAAAGACAGGGGGCGCCTGGGTGGCTCAGTGGGTTAAAGCCTCTGCCTTCGGCTCAGGTCATGATCTCAGCATCCTGGGATCGAGCCCCGCATCGGGCCTCTCTGCTCAGCAGAGAGCCTGCTTCCCTTCCTCTCTCTGCCTGCCTCTCTACCTACTTGTGATCTTTCTCTGTCAAATAAATAAAATAAAAAATAAAATCTTTAAAAAAAAAAAAGGCAAAAGACAGAACACACAAGAGGGAAGAAACTTGATAAAATGAGGTCTCTGAAGAGTTGGGAAGGCTAAGAACAGGCTTTTTAAAAGATCAGGCATGAAAGATATAAGGACACTGCTTCCTCTGAGATGGGAATGAAACAATAAAAATGGGTATAGAGGCAACTAATTTTGCATTAGCATGTGGCAGATTACCATTTTCTATCTGTAGGTTCTTTAATAATGTGACCGTGTCATTCCCCCATCAAAAGACGGTCATTCTCCTACCCTTGAAACTAGGCTGTTTTTAATGACTTGCTGGACCAATAGAATGCAATAGAACTGACATTCCAGGACCTCCAAGGCTTTGTTACACATTTTGGAACACTGGATCTTGGGACACTCCTTTTCAGACCTAGCCACCATGTTGGGAGCAGCCATACAGAGCCACTGGATAGGCTGGCCCCATACTGGTGCTCTGGTCAACAGCCCCAGGCCAGCTCTTAGCTTACAACCAACAACAGTTGCCAGCATTGTGGAAGAGATATCTTGGGCAACCAGCCAAGTCATATCTTCAACTATCTATGGGCCAAGTTGAGTGTCTTTGTTCATGCTGCAATCATATGAGACACCCAAAATGAGAACTGCTCAGCTGTGCCCACCAACCCACCTAACCTTAAGGGAAAAAGAATTCTTTTAAGCCGCTAAATCTTGGGGTGTTTTGTTACCCAGTCAAGGCTAATCAGAATACAGAAGAAGGGGGAATTAAAAGAAAGTTTAAGCTTTATTTTCTCTTAGTTAAGTAAAATGCTAAATGATTTGGAATAGCTAATATGAAGAATGAAACAGATAATTGATCAGGGTCATGTAGAAAAATTATTACACACTCTCAAGCACCCAATTCATGTCATAGACCTAAATCTGTGATGGTATCAATCCCCTTTATGATTTTTCTCTAGTAGAATGCAAAAGAGGCATAAGTTTGAGGTTCAGCAGTGCGGATAAACAGAAAAGCAAGGGAGCAGAGGGTGGTGCCGAGAAAGTGGTTAAGCAGTAAATCAGTGCCTAGGAGCAGGGCCTACTGATACTTTAGACATACAGTCCAGAGTCCACAGAAAAGTTTTAATTTCTTTTTTGAATCAGAAGAAAATTTTCAGGGCACCTGGGTGGCTCAGTTGGTTGGACGTCTGCCTTCGGCTCAGGTCATAATCCCAGGGCCCTAGGATGGAGCCCCACATTGGGCTCCCTGCTCAGTAGAGCGCCTGCTTCTCCCTCTCTTTCTCTCCCTGTGCTGCTCCCCCTGCTTGTGCGCATGCGTGAGCTCTCTTGCTCTCTCTCTGTCAAATAAATAAAATCTTAAAAAAAAAAAAAGAAAAGAGAAGAAAAGAAAAACTTTCAGGCCAAAGAAAATGTTATATTTACTTTTTATAGGTGCAATTGTAAAACATACCATTCTTTTTTATTTTTCAATGGAGAAAGGGGCCAATAAAGGCAAAAATGCCCAGGCCCATGAAAGTCATTGTGTGGTCCTGCCTAGGAGAGGCAGATAATATGAGAAAAAAAGGAGGAGTTAAGGGTCAGAAGTCTTGAGGAAACTATTATGAATTTTTAGTCAAATTAGGATAGTAAGAAACATAAAAGGACAAGGGATTGTGATGAGGGAGTGGAATGTGAGAGGTTTCAGAAAAGGAGAAGGGTCTCAGAGCCCTTCTCCAGAAGCTCTAGGAGATGATGCTGAGTAGTGGGAAGAGAAGTGACTGTTAGAGCAGAGGAGATCAAGGACCGTGGTGGGTGGGAGGTTAAAAAGGTCATTAGCATTGAAAGTGATCCAAGGTGGTGGCAGGCATTAGGAAGACTAGGATTTTAGATGGACTAAAACTTTCTATACAAAAATTGAAGTACTGTAAGAAACAAAGACATTTTTTTTTCTTAGTTGACATTTATTGACAAAATTCACCCTAAGTGGAATTGTGAGAAGCTCCTTAATTTTTAAAATAATAAAATATATGTCAAGTATTTTTTCTACCAAATCTAATGTGAATTTTTTTTCTCTTTTTTTTAAATTGAAGTATAATTGACATAAAACATTACATTGGTTTCAGGTATACAACATAATAATGGTTTGGTATTTTTATATATTGCAAAATGATCACAATGTCAAGGCAATGTCTGTCACCATGCATGATTATGAAGTATTTTGTGTGTGTGATGAGAACTATCAAGATCTATTCTTTTTTTTTTAAAGATTTTTTATTTATTTATTTGATAGACAGAAATCACAAGTAGGCAGAGAGAGGCAGAGAGAGAGGAGGAAGCAGGCTGTCCGCAGAGCAGAGAGCCCGATGCGGGGCTCGATCCCACGACCCCGGGATCATGACCTGAGCCGAAGGCAGCGGCTTTAACCCACTGAGCCACCCAGGTGCCCCTCAAGATCTATTCTTAGCAACTTTCAAATAATAAAAAATTAGCCATAGTCATCAAATTTTAAAGATTTTTATTTATTTATTTGACAGAGATCACAAGTAGGCAGAGAGGCAGGCAGAGAGAGAAGAGGGGGAAGCATGATCCTCGCCGAGTAGAGAGCCCAATGCAGGGCTCAATCCCAGGACCCTGGGATCATGACCTGAGCCGAAGGCAGAGGCTTTAACCCACTGAGCCACCCAGGTGCCCCAGTCATCAAATTTTAAAACTTAATTTCAAGATAGGAAAAGTATAAGCATGACATAAAATACAGATAGCAAAATGGAGAGATTAGTAAGCAATGCAAATAAATTTGTCCCATACAACAAACATTAAAACCCAAATAACTATTCAACAAACTAGAAAAAAATATATTTCAATTCATGTATCAGTAGAGGTCTATTTTCTTTATTATGTAAAAACCTGCAACAAAACAGTAAGAAGATAGGTAAGGGTTCTGAACCCCGTTCTAACATGTGCTGTTTTTTTCCCAGTTCACCAGACAATCTTCTGACATCAGTTAGATGTCCTGCAATTAACTCAATTCTAACACCACCCAGAGATTACATCAGATTCCACAGGTTCAGGGCTCAGTTCCACAAGACTACTCTCCAGTTCAGATACTAATCAAAGTTCAGGTTAACAGTGCTTCTGCCTGATCAGGTATAAATTAGAAGTTCCCACAACCCTGTCCTTGGATTTGATTAATTTGCTAGAGCAGCTCACAAAACTCATGAAACCCATGTATCCATATGATTACTAGTTTATTGCAAGAGATATTAAAGGATACAATCAACAAGCAGATGAAGAGATACAGAGGGTGAGGTCTGAACAAAGGCTCTTCTGTCTTAGTGAAGTTTGGGGCCCAGCATGGTGGCACATGCGAGAGTTCTCTATCTCACCAACCCGGAAGCTCTCCAAACTGACTGCTTCTGGATTTTTACAGAGGTTTCATTACATAGGCATGATTGATGAAATCATTCATCATTGGTGATTGACTCAACCTCCGTTCCCCCTTTCCTCCCCAAAGGTCAGGAGGATGGGACTGAAAGTGTCAACCCTGTAATCACATGGTTGATTGGTTCTCCTAGCAATGAGCCCCCAGCCTTAGGTGGGGTCCAAAATCACCTCACTGACATAACAAAAGACATCTTCACCACTCTCATTACTTAGGAAACTCCTAAATTCCACAGTTTTAAAAAGCTCTATGCCTTTTGTGGCTCAGTCAGTTAAGCATCTGCCTTTGGCTAGGGTCTGGCTAAGGTCATAGTCCAGGGGTTATGGGGTGCTGGGATTGACCCACCCCTGAGTAGAGCTCCCTGCTCAGCAGGAAGTCTGCTTGTCCCTCTTTCTCTGCCCCTCCTCTCTGCTC
>ML110905.1:0-24061 GCA_003697995.1 Taxidea taxus jeffersonii | reverse complement strand
AGGCTCAGAAAGGGAAATACAGAGCTAAGCATTTGAAAAGATGTTCATCCTCACTCAAAGTAGGAGAATCACAAATTAAAACATCAATAAAATAATTTTCAATGATCAAACTGACAAAGAAAAAAAGAATTAAATATTGTGTTGGCAAGGATAATGAGACACTGATTCTGAAACATCACTGATGGGTATATAAATCAGCACACAGCCTATGGACAGCAATTTTGTCAATATCTACCACAAGGTTAAAAGAGCAAATAACTTTTGACCCAGCAATCTCACTTCCAGGAACTGATACTACAAATAACTTGCAAATATAAAAGATAACATGGGTAAAATGTTATGCATAGTAGCTTCATTTGAAATGGCAGAAGACTTTTTTTAAGAAGTAAAATTTGTATGTACTAATAGGAAAAATTATTTAAAATATTTTAAGCAAAAGAAAAAAGTTTTCAGAACAGTGTCTATAATATCTTATCACTTGTAGGGGTGCCTGGGTGGCTCAGTTGGTTAAGCAGCTGCCTTCAGCCCAGGTCATGATTGCAGGGTCCTGGGATCAAGGCCCTGCATCAGGCTCCCTGCTCAGTGGGGAGCCTGCTTCTCGCTCTCCCTCTGCTGCTCTGCCTGCTTGTGTCTCTCGCTCTCCCTGTCAAATAAATAAATAAAATCTTTTTAAAAAGATCTTATCACTTGGGGCGCCTAGGTGGCTCAGTGGGTTGGAGCCTCTGCCTTTGGCTCCGGTCATTATCCCAGGGTCCTGGGATCGAGCCCCGCATCGGACTCTCTGCTCAGCGAGAAGCCTGCCTCCCCCTCTCTCTGCCTGCCTCTCTGCCTACTTGTGATCTCTATCTGTCAAATAAATAAATAAAATCTTAAAAAAAAAAATCTTATCACTTGTATATTTCTAAGAAATAATTTATACATAAATATGCATACATATACATAAAAACATATTATTCTGTTTTCATAAAATATCTCTGGAAGGATATCCAAAAATTGGTGATGACAGTTCCTTCCAGAGAGAGTTAATGGGGACCTGGAGACATGGTGGGGAAGACAGTTTTCATTTCACATTCTTTTTTTTTTTTTAAGATTTTATTTATTATTTAACGGAGAAATACATAGCGAGATAGGGAACACATAGCGAGATGGGGGAGTGGGAGAGGGAGAAGCAGGCTTCTTGCTGAGCACAGAGCCCGATTCAGGGCTCAATCCCAGAACTCTAGGATCATGACCTGAGCTGAAGGCAGTCGCTTAACCAACTGAGCCACCCAGGTGCCCCCATTTCACATTCTTTTTGATGAGGAACCACTTGTGATAGTCCTCAGTAATCATGTAAGTGACCAGATTAGTTGAGGAAGGGTAATGGGTGTTAGAATGGAGTATCACACAACTCAAAGAAAGAGGACATGATTGAAGAGTCAAGGTTTGGGAGTAACAGTGAAAGTCTAAATGAATATCACTTCCTGTCCCTGAGATTCAAATGAAAAAAAGAATGACTAACATCTTTAAAGAAAGCTGTCTGAGAAGTGATGATGTTAAGGAAAAGCCAAGTTTACATTAGAACAAGAATAAAGTGAGTTCCATGAAGAGATTGAGAATGTTGTAGAGAATAGAATATTTCCAGAAAGCAGTAGAAAGGGTTGTGAGAGAGGTCAGCAGTGGGAAGCAATGAGAGGATGACTCAGAGAGGAAAAGCACAGTGCAGGATAGAGAAGAAAATAAGAAAAATGCCTGAAGAGCCTGCATTCTAGACTAAAGGGTGCCAGCCATGAAAAGCATGAAAGGAATTAATAGCTAACAAAGTTCTGTGGTTCTGTCAGTGTCAGTTGAGTTGAGGCCCCAGCTTACCCAATGGTATTAGCCTGGTCTATAAGTGCTGTTTATAGCCTGCTGCACAGGCTAGAACCCATGTGTCATCCACTGTTTGACTATGGCATTTATTCTATGGACTCTTTGCACAGTGGCCCTAATAGAAATTCAATCAAAAAATTCTTTCTGTGCCAACACAAAATTCAACACTAGGTACTGCAGACCACCTATAATGAGGGCCTTTCTCCAAACTTCATCATCAACTTGAAATTTCACTTTCTGACCTATTTTTCCCACATGCTCACTCATTCACTATAACTGAACTTGCTTTTGCCTTCATTAAGACCTCTAGTCAAACAGAACAGAGAAGAAATGTTAAAGATCATCTACCCAGGATGCCTGGGTGGCTCAGTTGGTTGGGCAGCTGCCTTCGGCTCAGGTCATGATCCCAGCGTCCTGGGATCAAGTCCCACATCGGGCTCCTTGCTTGGCAGGGAGCCTGCTTCTCCCTCTGCCTGCCACTCTGTCTGCCTGTGCTCGCTCTCTCTCTAATAAATAAATAAATAAAATCTTAAAAAAAAAAAAAAAAGATCATCTACCCTAGTGGTTCTCAACTCTGGCTGCTCAACAGAAATCACTTGGCATTGCAATAGCATGGATGGACATTGAGGTCATTTTACTAAATGGAATAAGTCAGACAAAGAAAGAAATACTGTATGATCTCACTTGTATGTAGAACCTAAAAATAAACAACCAAAACAAAAAGCAAAACTCAAAGAAAAGGAGATTAGGACAGTGGTTGACAGGGGTAGGAAGTGCAGAGAATGGGTGAAGGTGGTCAAAGGATACAGACTTCTGGTTATAAGATGACTGGGAAATTTAATGTACAGCATGACTATAGTTATATAGCATGTACTTCAGAGTGGCTTAGAGTAAATCTTAAAAGTTCTCAGTACCAAAAAGGTAACTGAGATGATAAATGTGTTAACAAACCCTACTGCAGTTACCATTTCACTATATATATATATATACACATATATATATATATATCTCAAATCATCATGTTGTATACCTTAAATTTATGCAATGTAATGGCCCATGAATTATCAAAAAAAAATCTGGAGTAAAAAAGAAATCACCTGACATGCTCTAAAAAACCAAAAACAAAACAAAAAACAGATATCTAAGTTGCACCTCTCAATCCTATTTAATTGTTCTAAGATAGGGACCAAGAATAATATTTTTTAAAATTTCACCAGGTAGTTCTATATATAGCCAAATTTGAGAGCTGATTTACTTCAACACTTTTGTTATAAAGATGAAGGAAATAAGGGAGACAACCCAAGGTCAACCCTCTAGAAAGTGGAAGTAGGGTTGGAACACAGGTCTCATTGCTGTGGGTCTAGTATTCATACCCTCAATTCATATTGCTTTGACCCATGATTCTATCCTTTCTCCCAGCTTCACTTGGCTCTTTACCCAACCCAAGGCAACAATCAAAAACACCAAGATGTGGGACACTTGGGTGGCTCAGTCAGTTAAGTGCATGTCTTCAGCTCAGGTCGTGACCTCAGGGTCCTGGTTCCCTGCTCACTGGGAGTCTGCTTCTCTCTCTCCCTCTACACCTTGTGTGCTTGCTCTCTCTCTCTCTCTCTCTCAAATTAAATAAATGAATAAAATCTTTTTAAAAATGTGACCAGCATGACCTTCACGAATCCACATGTCCAGCTATCAACAACTGAACTTCTGTTCCATTGTAGACTGTTGTGCATTGTTTGAAAAGTCACTTAATGGTACCACTTGGCATCACCATAAATTCATGCTCTCTACCTGGCCATCCTTATTTCACCTTTCTTTGCTCCTTGTCATGATGCTCAGAGGGGCTGCTCCAAATCTTTTCCATGTCCCTTCAGTCATCCGCCTTAGCTATGTACACCCTCAGCAAACTAATCCATCTGACATTAAAGCCATTTATTTCCCTAGCATCTCCTCTGCCTGAAAGCATCTCTGTATTTAAAGCTATCCTCTTACCAGGTCTAACTTTTTTGCCTGTAATTCGATTTAACTCCTCTTGTTTTTCTCTAGTACATGTCCTGTCTCTCCCCCAACTCTTCTTTCTCCAGTCAGTCATCTCTTCTCTACTGCCTCTTCCCTCTCAGCTTAAACACATTTAGTAATTTTTCCCAGCCTAAAGGCAATCTTCCTTTACAATTACTGCCCTATTAAGTTACTAACCACCATCCCTCTTTCTTTCTTAATAAGATACTATTATCCAGCAAGGCAAGTTTAAATGAGTTTTATATTGTAAAGCTCTTAGAAGAATACTGGCTCATAACTCAGAGTAAGTGATCTATCTATCTATCTATCCATCTATCATCTATGATATCTATTATATCTAAGATGTTTGCTATCATCTATCTGTTATCTATCACCTATCTATCTATCTATGGTCTATCTATGATCTATCTTCCCATCACCATCCAACAAAGCTGTATCCATCACTAAAGGCTCTGTTCAAATGGCCTCACCTCCTTTCTTGATCAGCAATGACAGGCCAAACTAATGCATGCCTTCTCTCTTTTACCAAGTCATTTAGAGCATGGTGAATCAAAGAATGCTTTCTGCAGTCCAAGTGCCTGGTTTCGTCACTTATGTAATACCAACAGGCTGAAGAAGTTTGGGATGGGTCCCCCAAAATATGCCACTTTGGCTTAAAAATTACTTAAGAGTTAAAAGTAATTAAGACCCAGCAGGTTCAGGAAAAGTTCTTTACCTCCCCTGTAACTGCTTAAAAAGTATTTAGGTAGAGGACCTGTTCCAGAAAGAGAGCTATCACCATAGATAACTATATTACAATTTGAACTAGGTAGGGTAGACAGGAAGGAACCTTGCAAGGTCTGTTTGATCAAAGTCCTTTCTTCATCCATTGCTTCTGAGTGGCCCAGCAAACATGTTTACCAAATATTTACTCTTTTTTTCATTCTTCTTGAGGATTGCATTCCTTCCCTTTGAAGTCCCAGACCCCTAATCCGTTCTCCTTAATTCAAGATGCCTTACTGCCTGTCTTTGCAAGTTCCATGTCTGTGTGGATTCCTTGTATATACACTATTACATTTTGTTTTCTCCTGCTAATCTGTCACATGTCAATTTGATTCTTAGTCCAGCTAGAAGGACCTTGAAGGGGACAGGACATTCTTGTTCCCCAAAAGGGCCTTGGGTTTCAGTTACTATCAGTAAAATGACAATGACAATAGTACCTAGCTCTTTGGATTATGATGAGGTTTCTACAGCTATGAAGCTTTCTTTCAGAGGGAGAAATAAATAACAGATGAGGAAAAATAAACATTGATATATATAATGTCTTAGCTAATAACCTATTTTAGGCCTTCTAAGAAGGTGGAGAATGACCAGGGGCTCATTCAATGCACAGGAGGAAGAGAGCCCCTGGGGAAGCAAACAACATGTACAAAGGACCAGAAGAATAAAAGAAGCTGAAATGTCTGCACAACTGACATGTCCTATAACAGAAGCACAGCCAACGAAGGGAAGAAAAAAACTGGAGAAAGAAACCAGCTCATAAGCCCTGATAAAAAGATTTTATTGTATTTTAAGTTATAATGAGAAGAATTAAAACAAGTTAAGAGGACAAATAACGTGGTCCAGCTTTTGTTTTTAAAAAGAACACTCTAGAAAAGAAAGAAGAGAAGGAAGGAAAAAGAATGCTTTGGTTGATGTTTGCAGAAATGAAATATTCTGACAAATCTTTTGTAAAAAGCACCATCTCAAGGAATTATTTCCATTAAATATTTTCAGGGGAATTTTTTTTCTAGTTTGCAATTTCTCTTTTAAAATATTTGTATTAGACATTTGATTAATGATTCAAACTAAAAAAAAGAAATATTCATTTTCAGACATTAGCATAATGATACATTAGCACTTACTGGCAGATTATATCTTCTAAAATAGCACCAATATAATCCCATCCCGCACGTTCTTCTCATAATATGATGATGCTAGGTCCCCTTCCTTTGAATTGAGGTAGGCCTATGCATACAGCAGTAGTGAAACCGTATGACTTCCAGGCTAAGTCATAAAAGGCGATAGAACTTTGCCTTTATCATTAGAACTCAGCCACCATGCTGTGAGGAAGCCAAGCAGCAACACAGATGAGCCACATCGAGGTGTTCCAGTCACTGCCTAGTGGAGGTACCAGGTAACCGCCATAATCCTTCAGATGGGTGACTGAATGACTGAGCTCTTATGATTCTAGCCTTCAGCCTTGAGCCACTCCAACGGATGCAGAGTAGAGCAGACAGAACCTGTCCTTGCTGAGCCCTGCCAAAATGCAGATTTGTGAGCAAATTAAATGTCATTGTTTTGAGGTAACTAGATTTTGGGGTGGTTGGTTGCATAGTATTGGATAAATGGAACAATGGGTGTTAATATCATCTCTGCTAATTGCCTATCCAATAGCCTCTCCTTCATCTTAAAAGCAGAACCTCAATTTTCTTTGGAGCAGAAAAAGAACCAGTCATAAAAACCTATTTCCCTAGATGTCTTTCAGCTAGTGGTTGACATATGATTTCCCTCTGGCTAATGGAATGTAAGTGGACATTTACTATTTAAGGCTTCCATGGAAGCTACTGTATTCCTTACAAAAAGGGACTGATTCAGTTAGTAGGTATCTTATGCCTCCAGCTTTCCCATCTTATTGCCCAGAATTTAAATATAATATCCAGGGGCACCTGGGTGGTGCAGTGGGTTAAAGCCTCTGCCTTCAGCTCAGGTCATGATCCCAGGGTCCTGGGATCGAGCCCCACATTGGGCTCTCTGCCCAGCAGGGAGCCTGCTTCCCCCTCTCTCTCTGTCTGCCTCTCTGCCTACTTGTGATCTATCTCTGTCAAATAAATAAATAAATAAAATATTTTAAAAATATAATATTCAGAGCCATTTTGATTTAATCACTTGCCCACTGAAGTCAGACCACCTGAGTTTGAGTCTATGTTACATCTCAACCTCAGCTTCCTCATTTGGAAAATTGGAATAATAATAGTCCCCGCATTACAGGGTTGTTTTGAGGAGAAATAAATGAGATTTAAGGGGTTTTATACATATTGTGTGCTGAATAAATATTAGCACAATGCACTGTAATGGACTCTGGTTAGTCATAATAATCTATTCCCTCTAAGTTGGTAAGCATAACCTTATTTCTTTTCTTTTTTTTTTAAAGATTTATTTTTTTAATTTTTATTTATTTGACAGATGCAGATCACAAGTAGGCAGAGAGGCAGGCAGAGAGAGAGGAGGAAGCAGGCTCTCCGCTGAGCAGAGAGCCCTATGCGGGGCTCGATCCCAGGGCCCCGGGATCATGACCTGAGCCGAAGGCAGAGGCTTTAACCCACTGAGCCACCCAGGTGCCCCACCTTATTTCTTTTCAAGACAAGACCTCTTGCCACTCTTAGGCTGTGTGGTTGTTTTTTTTGTTTTTTTGTTTTTTTTTTGGCTCAGGCCTCACCCCAATCCCAGGTGGTACACTGGAGACAGGCTTGAGCTGTTCAATTAATCACATTTCCCAGGCCAGGCTAATTTATTTAATAGACAAGTGACCCAATCAAGGGCAAAAATGAGCAAGACTTTTGCTGAGACTTCCAAGACAGAGGCAGACATTCTCTTCTAGTGGCCTTAAGGCTGAAGAGATGTAAGGTCTGGAACTGCTGTAGCCATTTTAACCATTACAGGAAGAAAGTCTGTCTAAAAATAGTGCCATAAAGAAGGAGAAGAGCAGAGATGCTGGGAGAGAGAAATGGCTCTGACAGCATCACAGGTCATGACCTTCCCCTTTTTACTTCAGCCAATGTCGGTTTTGTGTTTTTTTTTAATCCAAAGCAAGGAAAGAGTTTGGCCTCAGATAATATTATTACAGATGAAAATTCATTGAAAAGATGATATACATCAAGATTGAAAAACGGAACTCAGATGCAATATTTTAATTACTCAAAATTATGCCAAGCTGACAATTACTATTTCAGTTTGCATATTAACTCAGAAAATAGGAATATGGGACGCCTGGGTGGCTCAGTTGGTTAAGAGGCTGCCTTCGGCTCAGGTCATGATCCCAGCGTCCTGGGATCGAGTCCCACATTGGGCTCCTTGCTCGGCGGGGAGCCTGCTTCTCCCTCTGCCTCTGCCTGCCTCTCTGTCTGCCTGTGCTCACTCTCTCTCTCTCTAACAAATAAATAAATAAAATCTTTAAAAAATAAAAATAAAAAAAAAGAAAATGAATTCTTAAAAAAAAAAAAAGAAAATAGGAATAGAAGGGAACTTTCTCAACCTAATAAGAGACATATTTGAAAATCCTATAGCTGGTATTATATTGAAAAATGGTGAAAACTAAACACATCACTACTAAAATGGGAAATAAGATAAGGATGTCCACTCCTACCATTTCTATTCAGCACTGTACTGAAGGTTCTAACAACATAATAAGGTGAAGAAAGAAATTAAAGCGAACTGATTGGAAAGGAAGACACAAATCTCTGTTTATTCATGGATGATGTCATCTATGTAAAAATCCTAAAGAAACTGCAAATAAGCTATAAGAACTAAAACTGAGTTTAGTAAGATTGCAAAGTCAATACACAAAAACCAATTATATTTCTATAAATTTTTATAAAATTTTATGAGAATTTATTTTCTATAAATTTCAGAAATTGAAATTAAAATTTACCATATATAATAGCATCAAAATCATGAAATGCTTAAGAATAAATTTGTTAAAAGATGTTTATGACTTATTCACTAAAAAATACTGTTGAGGAAAAATTAAAAAAGACTTAAGTAAATGGAGAGATATACAATGTTCATAGATTAGACGGCTCAGTATTGTCAAGAAATCACTTCTTGCCAAAATGATCTATAGATTCAAGACATTCTAGCCAAAATCCCAGCAGACTACTTTGTAGAAGTGGCAAGCTGATTTTAAAACTTATATGAAAATGCAAAAGATCTAGAATTGCCAAAACAATTTAAGGAAAAAAGAACACAGAGAACATTTTGAGTTTTTCCTAGGGAGCTGATTCTAGGAGTATAGTTCTAGATAGAAGTCTGGAAATATCTGTAAGAAAAACCAATCTTTTGCAGCCCTTTATATTTGAAACATTTAAAAAGTATATTAGTAGTTGTCATGGGCTTAAGAAATGCATGAATGACTCTATCCTTCAGACACCAAATGAGAGTGAAATGGGACAGAGTGAGAGTATGGCATGGGATTACCTGCTAGTGAAATACATGATGAACTGAAAGAAAAAAACTAATTTACTAAATAAATTAAAATAGTTAAAAAATTACTACTAAATAAAAAGATATTCCATTATATAAAAGATATTCTATAAATATTTGATGACTATAATTATGCCTTAATAGAACAAAGAATAGTAATATTAATTTTTAGAAACTTGAGAATGTGTACTAGACTGAGAATCTATGACCTAAAACTTTAGTCCTGGCGCTATCACTACCCAGCCTTTGGACAGGTAAGTTTACCTCTCTAGGTTTTAGTACTGACATTTTCAAAAGGAGGTTATTGAGGGACATAATTTCTAAGGGCTCCTCCCAGATCTATACTAAAAATTTTGTTGAGAACTTTCTGTGTGTGTGTGTGTTTCAGCATTCCTACACCTTGAGATGACTCCTGTTCATTTCTTCTCTATAGAATCTGTCTCCTTGTAATTTACATATCTTTGTTAGAGAATGTTATTATGGGATTGTGGTTGTTTTGAAGGAATCAGGGGCTATAAAATGTTTTTTCTTTCATCCAGGACCAGTAAAGCAGGCATTTAACATGTCTGTATCAATGATTATGGATACTTCTATTTTTTTTTTTAATTTATTTATTTGACAGAGATCACAAGTAGGCAGAGAGGCAGGCAGAGAGAGAGAAGAGGAAGCAGGCTCCCCTGCTAAGCAGAGAGCCCGATGTGGGGCTCGATCCCAAGACCTGGGATCATGACCTGAGTGGAAGGCAGAGGCTTTAACCCACTAAGCCACCCGGGTGCCCCAGATATTTCTATTTTTAATTCTTTCTGCAGTCCTCCAAAATGTAGTCTTTGACACTTCACATGTATGAAATACGACCATTACTTTTCTCTATTGATTTCCAGAGCAAGCTAGAGTATTGGAGGGTAGATAAGTAAACTAAGAGGTTCAATGTTCTAAACGGAAATAAATAGTTCAAATGCACCAACTGATCTTTCTCTAGCTACGTCTGAAAAGCTCCCTTTGATATTTTTATAAGTCTGATTCCTGACTTACTAGAAGTGCTATTGTGCCAGAAAGATTGTAGTCCAAAAAGAGCCCTGTTTAGGCTATCTCTTTTTAGTGCATAAAGACAGAATTCAAGAAGATAAGGAACATGAATGAGATTTTGCAGTCTTAAAAAGCATTTTGTCTTTTAGCTGTGGATAGCATGAGGTACTGTTGCCTTATTCTGCCCTAGGCAGGTCCCAGTTGGTAGATTTCCCCATATAAGTCACCTCTATTATGTAGAGTTCCAGATGAAATCTCTTTTCTAAAGATCATACCCCTGGGTTTGTAATCTTTTGAGATTTTCTTTCTTCTTCTGTTCAACTTTATTCTGGAATTTACCATTGGTCCAAAAGACCTGCTAATCTCTACTGGTATATGTGAAGCCATTCTGAGATACAAGCTCCATATAGTTAAAGAACATTCCAGGGGCACCTGGGTGGCTCAGAGGGTTAAGCCTCTGCTTTCAACTCAGGTCATGATCTCAGGATCCTGGGGTTGAGCCCTGTCTGGGGCTCTCTGCTCAGCGGGAGGCCTGCTTCCCCCTCTCTCTGTGCCTGCCCCTCGGTCTGTTTGTAATCTCTCTCTCTCTCTCTCTCTGTCAAATAAATAAATAAAGTCTTTAAAAAAAAAAAAAGAACATTCCAAGTGTGGTCTCATGTTATACAATTACCTAAGCATAGGTCTAAAGAATTAGACTTAAACTTTGGGAACATTTTGACCATAGCTCTAGCCAGCATCTAAATTCACTCCTTTAAATCTTTCATACCTATCGACACAGGCTTTGACTCAAGCCTATTCCCTTGTGTCTCCCAAATGTTGCCCTTTGGAAACCTTTACCAGTTTGTCCTAATTTTCTTTTTAACTGAGTCTCCATAACAATATGCAACTCCATTATTCTGCATGCTTTATATGTTCTTTTTATAGTTCTTCCCATCCTTGATCTTTCCTAAGGCTATTAACTCACATTGTATTCTCTTGAGTTTCCCTCTGAATGCTTAAACTTTTTTGAATGTTTAAACTTTCTATCTCACAGACTTTTTTAACTCAGACCCCAGTTTTAACCTACAGACTATGAAACCCTTCATACTTGAAAAAAATGTGTGAATTTTGTTGACTTCAAATGGTTTACTCTGAATCTTTTACTCTGTGGAACTGAAACTGTAAATAAATAAGTTATTTATATGCAAATTCTCAAATATGTTTGCTTCCTTTTGAAATTCCCCAAATTCAGACATCTGTTTTAAATAGTGAGAAATAACTCCCACCTTCCTTTTATCGTCCAATAATCAAGTGGTATCGAGTTTACTGACTGTACTTAGGGGTGGTTAGGCAGCACAAATGTGCCTTTGGCTACCAGCCTGTCTTAGATGGCAGTGACACGGAGAAACATAAAACGAGAATCTGAAGGAAAATGTATAAAATGAAAAGGCTCTCAAGAGTGAATTTTTTCAAAACGGTAACATTTTTAATACTATTGTATCGATCTCACCAGGTCTCTAGGAGAATGAATATTTGGTATATTTGAGTTGTTGCTGGACTCTAAACTGATTCCCGTACGTGACATTTTCCAAGGTAATTCTGGCATGTCTTAGTGTATTTGGAATTCACAGAAATTATTTCATTAAAAAAGAATCCACGTTGACATTCGTAGGCGCTATCTCACACTTGAGTAAAAACAAAGTCAGCTGTTGCCTGACTGCAATAGTACTTGTACTTGACACTTTCCAATGCTTGACTTAAAACGCAGCAGTGTGCTGGCCAACAAAAAGCAAGAGAGCATGAAAAGCAGTGGGGAGACGAAATTGGGTAAGAGACAGACATTTTCAGTTCAACTGTTTTATTTCATAGTCTAAGACTATAAAAGCAACAGAGTGTAAAACTTTACTAAACCACTCACCACTGAATTCTACAAAATTCTATAGTAAGTGTCATGATCTATCTTTTCCTCAAGATAAACTTGCCTGTTCTATATTTGAGTTAAAGAATCTACAATGCCAATGCAACAAAAACCTATTCAGAGGATTTAATATATTTCACTATTCCATCATCCTCTTAATATAATACTGGTCTTTCTACAATTACGTTAAAGTCTACAGTTGATGTCTCCCTTTTCCCAAGTTTGGTTCACTTCCTTTGGCTGGTGTGAGGGAGCCGGGAGAGGTCTGCTTCTGTACATCAGATTTCTCTCCACCCATTTCTGCTTCCTTGGTCTTCTAGATCTATGCCATCCATTTCAACTTCTGTATTTGCATTCTCTTTTCCACAACCCACCACCCTCTCGGAATGCAATATATTTTGGGGTTGCTTTGATTTCTTCTTAGGTTCTAGGTCTTAATCTCCTGGCTATATCCAACACTCAAATGCACATTTATTTCTCACCCAGAGTGATGCGGAGATATCCTGAGTTATTCTCACACTGCTCAGAGAGACTGATATATATATGTATATATATAAACAAAACAACCTGCCCAGGTGTTTTTCTAAACAAAAACTATTTTTCCTGTAACTTCATTGACTTCCCCTCTCTCCACAGACAGAATTTATCATTCTCCCCGTTGTGTTTGCATATTACTTAAGAAAATGTCTATATTGGAGGGCCTGGGTAGCTCAGGCGTTAAGCGTCTGCCTTTGGCTGAGGTCAGGATCTCAGGGTCCTGGAATCGAGCTCCACAAAGGGCTCCCTGCTCAGTGGGAAGCTTGCTTCTCCCTCTCCCACTCCCCCAGCTTGTGTTCCCTCTCTTGCTGTGTCTCTCTCTGTCAAATAAATAAATAAAAATTTAAAAGAAATAAAAAATTAAAAAAAAAAGAAAATATCTATTTTGAAGCATTAAAGCTATGATTATTTTACTTGTCTGTCTTCCCCAGTAAATTGTCAGCTCTTTGAGAACAGCAAACTGTGATGGCTAATTTTGTGTCAGCTTGGCTAGGCCACATGCTGAGCAAATATTTGGTCAAAGATTATTCTGGGGTTCTGTATGAGATTAATATTTAAAGATTTTATTTATTTATTTGAGAGAAAGAGACAGAATGAAAGAGAGAAAGAACATGAGAGGGGAGAGGTCAGAGGACTTGATCCTGGGACTCCAGGATCATGACCTAAGCCGAAGGCAGTTGCTCAACCAACTGAGCAACGAATGTGTCCCTGCTTTTTTTTTTAGATTTTTAAAATTTTATTATTTATTTGACAGAGAGATCACAAGTAAGCAGAGAGGCAGGCAAAGAGAGAGAAGCAGGCTCCCTGCTGAGCAGAGAGCCTGATGCAGGGCTCAATCCCAGGATCCTGAGACCATGACCTGAGCCGCCCACTGAGCCACCCAGGCACCCTGAGATTAATATTTAAATCAGAAGACAGAATAAAGCAGATTGCTTTCTATCATGTGGGTGGGCTTCACCTAATTAGTCGAAGGCCTGACTAGAACAAAAAAGCTGACCCTTCCCCAAGTACGAGAGAATTCTTCCTGCATGACTACCTTCAAATTGGGACACTGTTCCTCTCCTGCCTTCATACTTGAACTGTCTGATTCTGACATTAGTCCTCCTGAGTTTTGAGCCTGCTGACCACTGGATTAGAAATCAACTCTTCTGGGTCTCCAGCTTACCAATTCATCCCACAGATATTGAGACTTCTTAGCCTCCATAATAACATGAGTTAATTCCTTACAATAAACTTTTCAATATGTACACATCCTATTCTATTACTTTGGAGAACCCTAATACAGAAACCATATCTTATGCATTTCTAATGGCCTAGAACTTGGCACAGTGCCTTACAAGAAGTAGATGCTTCTTTTAATGGTTTATTGAATTAACTAGTATTTTAATATAGTGCTTTAATGGTCTCCTAAATGTAAGACTTTTATTTTATTAGTTATTTAGTTTTGAAAATATGAAATGTAGGGCCCTATAATGGTATAAGAAAGAGTGAGTTCCTTGCTTTTTAAAAAAAATTGCAGCTAAAATATTAGTCAACTAAAAAAAGGAGGAAGCTAGGGTACCTGGGTAGCACAGTTGGTTCAGCGTCCAACTCTTGGTTTCAGCTCAGGTGATGATCTCAGGGTCATAAGACCCTGGTCGAGCTCCACGCTCAAGGTGGAGTCTGCTTAAGTTTTTCTCTCCCTCACTCTGTACCCCTCCCCCCCCACTCTCTCTCTCCAAAATACATAAATCTTTTTTTTTTTAAGATTTTTATTGATTTATTTGACAGACAGAGATCACAAGTAGGCAGAGAGGCAGGCAGAGAGAGAGGAGGAAGCAGGCTCCCCGCTGAGTGGAGAGCCCGATGCGGGACTCGATCCCAGGACCCTGAGATCATGACCTGAGCCGAAAGCAGAGGCTTTAACCCACTGAGCCACCCAGGCACCCCAAAATACATAAATCTAAAAATATATTAAAAAAAATTTTTTTTTAAATAAAGGAAGGAGGAAAGTCTTAAACTAGACTAGAATTAAATTACTTTCCGTGTTTTATCAATCCAGTCATTAAATTTGATCACACATCCATTCTTTTATCAGTTTGGATCTGAATTTTCTCCTTATGGGCCAAGAAGCTAACCTCTCCCATTTCTACCTGGCATTTCATTCTTCTTATCTTTCCCAGTGGCAACTATAGATTAACTTGCCTAATACATTTTTTTTAAAGACTTTATTTATTTATTTGACAGACAGAGATCACAAGTAGGCAGAGAAGCAGGCAGAGAGAGAGGAGGAAGCAGGCTCCCCGCTGAGCAGAAAGCCCAATGCAGGGACCCTGAGACCATGACCTGAGCCGAAGGCAGAGGTTTTAACCCACTGAGCCACCCAGGAGCCCCTGCCTAATACATTTTTTTATTTTATCCCAAAATTTTAGGCAGCTCTGGACCATCTATATCTTTCACTCTAGTGTTCAAAATAGCTCACAGTCTGATCGCAACTCACCTTTTCATCAGACTCTGAAGCAAATCCTCCACCCTTCCTGCTATATTGATTAATATACAACTCTTCTACGTACATTCAACTAAATTTAGTCCAGTTCTTAAAATGCCTTCCTCCTTACTCTTAGCAAGCCCAAATCTCTCAAGAAATAGCAGAGGAAGCACCAAGTCTGGATTTAGGAAACCTCAGGTCTAGTCTTTTCCAATAGCACCATATTGTGTGACAGGGGACATCTGAGTCAAATCACTTCTCTCAATCAATTTCCTTATCTGTATGATAATGAGGAAAGACAAGAGGATTCTAAGTTCTTTTTCAATTAAAAAAAAAAGTTATGTTTTCTTCATCTACCAGCACAGCTCCATCATTAATTCAGTAGTTCTTGAGTATCTCTTGTAACCAATGCACACCTGCTCTATGAAACCTGAATAGCCCTCACCCCACCCCTAACAGCTGGACTTGCTGACTCAAGTGCACTTATTTTCTATGCCATTAATTTGCCACGTATTATTTTTAGGCCTTATCATCTTAAATATAGTATTGTCTCCTTAAGAGCAGCGGCTTATGCTTCTGCATATATCCTTGACAGATAAAGTTCTCAAACTTTAAGAAGTATACTTGAGAAACTTATTAACAACATTGATTCCCAAGCCTCTCATCTATCTCCTTCCAATTCTGATTCCATAATTGGTAATCTACATTCTAATAAGTACTCCTTCCTGTCCTGTGATTCTGATTCAAGTGGTCCAGTGACCACGCTTTGAGAAAAAAGTGCTCTGCTGTGTACCATAGTTTTTGTCTACACTGAGCATGGGTTCAAACACCTTATTTTTAAAAAATGTGTTTTAATTCAGAAGGATAGGTATGCTTGCATTGAGAACATCCTTTTTTTTAAAGATTTATTTATTTGAGAAAAGGGGGAGTGCATGCATGCTAGTGGGGGGAGGGACAAACGGAGAGGGGAATCCTTGAGCAGACTCCCCGCTGAACCAGGAGCTCAACATGGGGCTCGATCCTAGGACCCTGAGATCACGACCCCAACAAACTGAGCTCTGAATTGAGAAAATTCTTAAATAGAAAATAGCTCAGGAGGGATGGGTAACTCTAAAATATTCTGCCCACATTACCAAAGATATTACCCAGGAGGAAAGTAAAGAGAAACATGCATAGGGACTTAAAGAGACTGCATGAGGTGCTACTGGACAGATCAGCTACAGATGACAAAGACCCGGGCTGAACACCTTAACAATGGTGAAGGGAAGGCTAAATGTCAGGATGAGCTGATACTCCCACAAGGGACTGTTAAGCTAAAGTCAGAGAAAAGTGTTCAGATTTCTTTGTAGTGTATATGGAGATAAATCTTCAAAAATCTCATTTTGTGCTCATTCTTTGCTCCAAGCAAAGCAATTTTATTTATTTTCTTTTATTTTCCAGTGATCCAAAAATTCATTGTTTATGCACCACACCCAGCAAGCAAAGCAATTTTAAACAAGAAAGAACAAAACAAACATCATAGGGAGGGGAGTTAAAAAAAAAAAAGAAGGAATAATAACTTTTGAGGGGATTAATAGCTCTAATTCTAGAGTCATTTATAGATTTAGGGCTCACTGTCAATAATCTTTGAGGAAATATTTTAAATAAGATAAATACCAAGAATTTGCAAATGAGATATATCCTTAATTTGAAAAATGGAAAAAACGGATTCTGAAAACTACAGATTTGAGCTCTTTCAAGTTTTAGAACAGATTATTAAAAAGCTTGTTAACACTTAGAGACAGAAGAGATGAAAACTTTGAGCTAGTTTATGTATGCCAAGAATAGAAATGCCAACTCTGGGGGGCACCAAAGTGGCTCAGTCAGTTAAGCATCGGACTCCTGATTTTTGGCTCAGGTCATGATCTCCGGGACCTGAGATAGAGCCCCACATTGAGCTCCTTCCTCAGCAGGGAGTCTGCTCAAGATTCTCTCTCCTTCTGCCCCTTCCTCTCTCTCTAAAATAAATCAGTAAGTCTCAGAGGAAGGAAGGAAGGAAGGAAGAAAGAAAGAAAGAAAGAAAGAAAGAAATGCCAAACAGTTTTCTTTTATGATAGATTGGGCGATGCTATAGAAGTTGCCACTAAAGACTTCAGCAAGGTATTTGACAAACTAATAATTAATTTATGAATAACAGTTTTTTTTAAAAAGTTGTTCTAGTAGGTCAATTCAGACTTAGTTGACTCATTTTTCTCAGACATGATTAATGGAGTGAGGACTCTAGGGCTTTTTTGGTGATTTGCATTCATTCAACAAATATTTATTGAACATTTTACCATATGCCAGGAATTGCTGTAGGTAGTGGGATTCCAGTGGTGAATAAATCAAAGTCCCTGATATCTAGGAATTTTAGTAGAGGGACACATAATAAACAAGTAAACAAATATGTTCTATGTCAGGCAATGGTAAGAGAAAGCTAAAAAAAAAAAAAAAAGTTCAAGGGAAAAAAAGAGCAATGGCAAATGGATATTTCTTATAAAGGCTGGTCAAAGAGGCCGATAGAATCTGGTGATAACTAAGCAGAAACCTGAAAGAAGTGATGGAATGAGCTGTGTAATTATGCAGCAGAAGAATATTCCAGATAGCAGGACAGCAAGTAAACAGGTCTTAAGATGGGAACATGTTTGGTCAAGAGGCCCAAGGTAGGCAGAATAATAGTACCCCAAAGCTGTCCATGTCCTAATTTCTGGAACTTGTGACACTGCTATATTTCAGGCAAAATAACTTTGCAGATGGAATTAAAGTTCCAGACTTTAGGGCGCCTGGGTGGCTCAGTGGGTTAAAGCCTCTGCCTTCGGCTCAGGTCATGATCCCTGGGTCCTGGGATCGAGTCCCACATTGGGCTCTCTGCTCGGCAGGGAGCCTGCTTCTCGGTCTTTACCTACTTGTGATCTCTCTCTGTCAAATTAAAAAAAAAAAAAAAAATCTTAAAGTTCCAGACTTTAAAATAAAGAGAATATCTTGGATTATCAAGGTGGGTCTCACATAATATCATGAACCTGAAAGGCAGAGAACTTCCTGGCTATGGAAAGAGAGATTTGGTAGAAAAGTAAACTAGAAAATCTCCAAGTAAAGAATACTATACATTGATGCTGGCTCAGAGATGTAAAGTCCCCTGAGCAAGGACCAGAAAGAGCCCTCTGGAAGCTAAGGGCAAGCCCTAGCTAACAGACCGCCAGGAAAAAAGGGACCTCAGTCCTACAAACATAGCACAAAATTCTGCCAACAACCAGAGAAAACAGCTAAACCAACCCCACTTCTGACCTGCAGAACTGTGAGATAATAAATTTGTACTGTTTTAAAGTGCTAAATTTGTGGCAGTTGTGGTTATTTGCTTTGACAGCAATAGAAAATTAATTAGACTACACTGGATTGAAACAGGTAGGAAGGGGTGCCTGGGTGGCTCAGTTAGTTGAGTGTCCGAATCTTGATCCTGGCTAAGGTCACCATCTCTGGGGTTGTGAGTTTAGGCCCCACATTGGGTTCCAGGCTGGGCCTGGAGCCTACTTAAAAAAGAAAAAAAAAGAAGAAGAAGAATAGAAAAAGGTAAGGAGTACAATAGAAGATGAAACAAGAGAGAAAGGATGGATTACAGAAAGAAGGGAAACAAGAGGGTAGCTATTGTGGGGCCTTCTAGACCACTGTAAGGCCTTTGTCTTTGATCATGGATGAAATGGGAGCCAGTGGGGGTTGGGAGTAGGTATAACATAATCAAATTTACATTATAAAAGGATCACTCTGAACTACTTTGCATATGGGTATTGCAATAATTCACACAACAGTATAAACTAGGGAAATCATAGGGTGATAAAAAAAAGTCAGATTCTGGGTATGTTAGGTTGAAGCATATAAACTTGCCATTTGAGTAGCTCAAAAACAGTCCAAAATCAAAGGATGAGTCAGGAGGATTTGTTCATGGATGGCCTAAGGGGTACTGGGGAAAGAAAGGAGTCCTTGTTGACTCCAAAATCATTGGCCTAAACCAAGGGTACAAGAGTTGTATTGAGATAAACAATGCAGGAGGGGCAAGTTTATTGAGGGCTGAGGTGCAAGGGCAAGCAAGGATTCATCTTGGGACATGTTATGTACATGAAACACCTCTCAGACTCCAAGAAGAGATGTTCATTAAGCTGTTAGTTATACAAGTCTGCTGTCTGAGCTGGAACTATTAATTAGGGAGTCCTCTCGCAACAACGGTGTTCAAAGCCATGACATCAAGAGTTCAAACATGCAGGAAATGAGTGTAAAGAAAGAAGAGTGGTGCTTCCTGGCTTACTCCTTTTTAAATGTCTTTCCTAGGTCATTTTTCTTCTGACTTGTAAATACAAATACATGAATAATTTCACAATCTGGAATATTTTTTAAATATTTAGTTATGTATGTAATGAATTATCTGCTGAAGGGCCCCAGGCTGTCCCAAAATGTGCCACAATGGCATATCGATTATTTTGAATTAAAGTTACTTAAGAAATAACCAGTGCAAGAAGAACACTCTGACCCTCCTTCATCTCCTGAAAGCTGGAAATAAATCTTCCAAGTGAAAGGTATCCTCCCTGTACCAAGAGGTAAAGAGACATCCTTATCACCAAAGATAGAGAATTAAGGAAAAGAAGCCTATATAAACAAACCTTGCTACTCTTACTAATTTACTAACGGGACCAAATTCTATTTAGAATTCCTTACTAATTGAAGCTTCTGAACATACATTTACTTTGTCCTGTCAGCTCCTCATAGATTTATGTTTCTTTGTCCAAAAAATATAGAAGGTTGGTCTTGACATGCCTTGGTTATTTCTTTAGGTCTCAATTTTATTATTGGGCCTCTGTGCACACATTATTAAACTTTGTTTTTTTCTCCTATTAATCTGTCTCATGTCAATTTAATTTTTAGACCAGCTAGACGAACCTTGAAGGGTCAAGTTAATTTTCCCTTTCCGACACTGCTTTAAAAATAATAAAATTTAATAATATCTGTACTATTGCAGAAAATTCAAAATAAAGAGCCATCACTTAATTTCAGGACTTCTGTATTAAACACAGATCATATAGTCAAAAAAACCCCTAGTGAAATTAGCGTAAACTACACACCCATATCAAAAGGCAAGTGAATTATATTCCCTCAATAGCTGTTGCTCTGAGACATTTTCACATCCTGTAATTATTTACATTTTTATATAATGTTCACGCTGAATATCTGGTGAAGAGTATTATTCTTTCATTTCAGTCCCTCAACACTATGAGAATTCAGTATTTACATGCTGCAGTTAAAAGCAAAAGCAAAACAAAAATTACCAACCTACCAACTTTGTTCTACTGTTTGCTTCCTTCCACACCTACTGCCCCCATTGTGTTTCAGTTGTTTCTCATGATATATACAGAGGTCACAGCTAGTTTATTGTTCTCACCAACTCTCCTTCTGAGGAAAAAAAAAAGTATTTGTGAGCACTTTAGACTAGTATAAACACACACACACACACACACACATACAATACACAATATATAGTACATGTTAGCATATATATTATATATATGTGTGTGTCACAAATCTCTGTCATGAACTCTCTCATTCTCTCACTCCCTCTCAAAGATAAAGCTTTTATTTATATATGATATTATAAACATTTATATATATGTATTTATACATACAAAGTTTTTTTTAATCACAAAAAAAGTTCCTGAAACATTCCTATCAGGTAGAGAAAAACCTAACCTGCTGCAATTATCTCCCTAAAGCACGCCTGTGAGCACAATTACAAAGTATTTTTGCCAACCACATCACAAACAATTATTAATGTACTAACTTTAGTTCCACGTTTTGAGCTTCTCCTGGTCCAGGTGTGGAGTGGGAACATGTTCTTTATGGAAACATCTCATTGGATCATCTGCTGACAAAGCATATTTTTAAAGCGTACCCATAATCACTCTAATTAGGCCATCAAATGTCAGGACTTGCTGTGTGAATTTGATTAATTCTAGCCATCTCTATGGTGCAACTGAGGAGTGACCCTACCTTAGAAACAATTTCCTTATGCTATGCCCTTCCCCCCCCCCCCGTCCATACTGAAAAATTGTAAGGAAGGTTTGCAATGCTGCCCTTATATGTCTGTGAAATTTCCTTTCAGCTGGAAGCCCAATCACATCCAAACCCTTTTATATGCCTTCAATTCTATTGCCTTTTCACCTTTTTGAGACACTGAATTTATAACACAACTTGTAATATGTAGTATGTAAGGTAGACTGTTTACATTTCTCTAACTTCCACTAGATTGTGAGTAACTTATTTGCCCTATTTTGATTCTCTCTAATGGGCAAACACAGTGTTCTCAACGCTCTAGCACAAATATTTGACAAGGTTATGCAGAAGAGGGCATGTGAACACATCCCATCCTCCCTCCCCCATTCCTCCCCATCTCTGCCACAAAACAACTGACTGAAAAGAACAAAGAAAATAAAAAACACGGGGATTTGTTTTCGTAATGAAAACATGCCTTATATTGTTCACTAAGGGAACTTTTTAAAACTTAATTATCATTGTGCCTTTGAGGAAATACTATCGAATGAAGGTCACTGTGTTATTCTTGGTTATTCTTAGGTCTTGACTTGGCTGGACCATGGTGCCAATTGTTGGGTCAAACACTAGACTAGATGTTGCTGGAAAGGTATTTTGTAGATGTGATTAATATTTACAATCTGTGGACTTTAAAGGAGATTATCCTAAATAATGTGGGTGAGCCTTAATCCGTTGAAGGCCTTATAAACAAAAGTTAAGGTTTCTGGGAGTAGAATAAATACTACTTCCTCAAGATCATAACAGAAAACCTACCAATAGATTTTGGACTCAAGACTGCAACTTCAACTCCTGCTTGAATTTTCAGCCTGCCAACTGGCTGCTCTACAGATTTCAGACTTACCAGCACCCACTATAGCATGAACCAATTCCTTAAAATAAATCTCTCTCTCCATAACTCATCTTATTGTTTTTATTTCTCTGGAGAACCCTAACATTGCATTTCAAAGTAGTTCTTTCTTTTATAATACTTCTGAACCTTTTGCTGATTGCATATACCATATTCTTAATTTTGTTACATGGAATAAGTAAGAGTCAGCGTTTATATACTACTTACTAATAGAAGTCAGTTTCTCTGTTGTTAGTACAAAGAACAAAAGAGTTGTGAAAGGAACTCAACAACAATGGCACATGTCCTGCCAAGCAGGGAAATTTTACACCAGAGGTTTCAAATATGAGCTCTATTTGAGCCCAGATTGTGCCGCCTATCTAAATATTATACCTTATTCCCTAAGCTAGGAACATTTTCTTAAACTGGTTTATACAAATCAACAAATCTTAAGCAATTACTAATAAAGAGTCTGAGTAGTTTGATGGAAACATTTTCTTCTAAAAAAGATGTGCCACGTTTGGGACATGGCTAGGGCAGGGAAGGAGGGTTTCAACAATTAATGCAACTCAAAATAGGGGGTTAGTGTGCCCAGTTTCCATTGCCTCATTCATCAAGAGAGTTTGTGTTGTGACTCTTGGAAGTCAGTTTTATTGCATGATGTAATGGAGAAAATAATGGAGATTACAAATTTTCTTTATGCTTATGTTTTCTTAACCACTGCCAGTTTATGGACATTTAAGAAGGTGAAGCAAAAAATGTAGATTTAGTTTCTTTTAATTTAGCCAAATGGTTAGGTCCTGGAAATTTCTGAAGAAACATATTAAAGTGTTTTTAGAATTAAAAAGTCTTAGATACCACTTGGTAGACCTCCAATAGCCCTCAGAGGCTACACACTTTTCCCCGATGTTCTATAACATAACTCTCTCTGTCCACTATAAAAGCAGTGGTTTGGTATTCCGATTTAAATTGACATGTGGATTGAGAAGATGGCATTTGAAACTGTTCTGTTTATAATGCTGAACTTCTCTAAGCTCAAAGGAATAACAGATTTTAAAGAGTTACACAGTTATTTAGTGGAAAATAAGTCCTGATTATGAAAGCAAATCATAGATTTTGGTGACTGAGTGAGTCATGTTCTCTATGACTCTGGAATACCACCACAAGATATGTGTGATTATAGACCCCCTGACCGATTATGGAGGCTCATTTTCAAAACACACACACACACACACACACACACACACACACACACTTGCCTTAAAACTTATTGTAAATACCCATTAACACACAGTACTACTGGACGTTGGAGTTAACTATGGAAAGGAATCAACTGTGAAAGGAAAAAATACCCATTATTGGGTAATTGTATCAGCTCTGCTTCCCTCTTTCAGCATCCTAAAAACGGTCCTGCCTTGTAGACCAATTCTTTTGGGCTTTTGTCATAAGGAATCAGGAAGAAAGAGAGCTGGGGGAAAGATCTGAAGTACACATCCAGGGCTGGAGAAGAGTTAAGGCATGTTTTGAAAGATGAATGCATTCAAGCAGCTATCTTATATGAGAACAGTGGATGAGAGCAAAAAGAGATGTTTAAGATATGTTGTTATTTATCTGCTTCACAGTGTGTGGGCTATGAGAATTTTTTAAGAGTTATTTCAAAAATAGGTTTCAGGCATTTGCCTGTGTATTTGAATATGGCCCTGCTCTAAGACTGGACCAAGTGGATCACAGATTTATAAATATCACACAAAATATTAATCTCAAGCTATAGAAATTTCTGGACAAATTCTTAGTAATGTTTGTGGCTACCTAGCTATTTTATAAAATTGCAGAGATAAAAGCCTTTATCAGTAAAATAATCTCAATCAGATTGTTAGAAGTTTAGAATGATGAAAATATCTCATATCTCCTAGAACAGTCCAGGGTATAAATAACAATAGTCTCTTTAAATCAACCAGTAAGTAGCCATAGGTGACAGTATAATTTTTTTTTAACAAATAAAACTTATTGTATTGGTTTTGGAATTGCTTGTTTATTAATGCTTTAAAAAATTACTCTGAACTGTAAATAAGCTATAATCACCAGTATCAGTAATAAAAATAATACTGTAATT